>JBBPNY010000040.1:0-57620 GCA_038091165.1 Rubroboletus pulcherrimus
CCCGCCCCCAACTCCCTCGTCCTCGGCACCATCTCCCGTCTCTCCCCGCTCCAGGCCGTCGTCGCCATATCCGTCGTCGATGGCATCCCCCTCCCCCACGGCGAAGAGTTCGCCGGCGTGATTCGTATACAGGACATCAGGGCCACCGAAAAGGACAAGGTCAAGATCGCCGACTGCTTTCGCGGCGGCGATGTCGTCAAGGGTCTCGTCGTCAGTCCCCCTCCCTCGCACCGC
Source organism: Rubroboletus pulcherrimus (assembly GCA_038091165.1). Lineage (NCBI taxonomy): Eukaryota > Fungi > Basidiomycota > Agaricomycetes > Boletales > Boletaceae > Rubroboletus > Rubroboletus pulcherrimus. The sequence goes on from JBBPNY010000040.1 coordinate 235, forward strand.
GCGTCGTCTGACTGTCCTGGATGCAGATCTCTCTCGGAGACGCACGCAGCTACTACATCACAACCGCGCGCAACGACCTTGGCGTCATCTTTGCCACTAGCGAGGCCGGTGGGTGCATGCCTCCGCCCCGTCCGCTGCTACTCACACTCTGACACAGGTGCGACGATGGAGCCTGTGTCGTGGCAGGAGATGCGGTGTCCGCGAACGGGGAGGATAGAGAGACGCAAATGCGCTAAGCCAGAGAATCTTTAATATTACATAATCACTCAGGGATCGTGGTTTGCGTTGGTAGTTGTTGCAACGTTGACTGTCCTCGTCCTCGTCCTCGTTCTGTGCTTGTTCTTCTAGTCTGTATTTTATTCCACAGGGTCCATGACCGCCGTTCTCCCCGTCGTAGATGCTCTACGCAGAGATTCAATAATGCCATCCCTTGACGACAACCAGATCAAGTATGTCGACCTCGCTCCTGCCACCATTCCTTCACCTCACCCCTCCATGAGCTACTCTTCCTCCACAGATTGGAAAGCGAAATACTATGAGGTCGCAGATATGCTCTCAGAAACTCGAGCTGAGCTCGACGAATTCCACACCTCCAGTAAGGAACTCGAGGAGGAGCTCATCAAGGAAATCGAACGCACAGAGAAAGCACAGCAGGATCTAACCGTCAAGGTTTCTCGCCTCGAAACAGAGAGGGACGAATGGAAGGTTCGTCATCGTTCGTTCCCAACAACGCGTCCTGAACCTCTCTGCCCCAGTCCAAGTTCATGTCCCTTCAGACCACCCACAACACAATAACCACCTCTTTGCAGCGCGAATTGGACACAGTAAGGCAGGAGTCCCAGAAGCTCAAGGTTCAACTTCGTGAACTTGAAATGGGCAACGACGACCTTGAACGAAACGAGCGCGCAGTCACCTCCACTTTAGCCGACGTCGAAACCAAGTATTCCCGCGTACTCGAAGAGAAAATTCTTCTCGAGCACGAGCTCCTCGACAAAGCTAGCCTAGAGGAGGGATGTCAACGGTTAAAGGATGAACTACGGGGTGCGTTTGATGGTGATTCCCTTCCCCAGTCGCTGACAGTCGGTCCAAGATGCCGGGGTCGAAATTTCCATCCTCAAGGATCAACTCTCAGTTGTCCGCTCCGCCCCACCAAGCACCCATTCAGAATCATCGGGTTTTACAACACTCTCGTCCTCCTTCCCTCTCTCCTCCCCGTTAACCGAGGAAAGCTTGCTAAGTACTCCACCGCCGCCCGACTTCAATTTGTCCGAGCTGTCGACCGACAAGTCATCGGTTTCCACACCTTCTCGTCCTCCATCTACTTCTTTCAGTTCGACTTCTGGCCAATCCACCCTACTCCAACGAGCTGTCTTCCAGCCAGGTAAATTCTCCGTTTCAACTTCTACGCCTCCCGTCACTCGCTCCAGCACCTTGCCCACACTCTCCGCATCACGTAACCTAGCCCCAAGGACGCCCATACCTCGGCTCAATCTCGCCACATCTACTTCGACAACCTCCGCCATTCCCATCACGGCATCGAAGAGCAGAGGGGTCCAAATGGTATCCGAAATGCGTGCACGTGTGAAGAACCTAGAACAGAAAATTCACACTCATGTTCCTCGATTACGCATGGGCAGCAATGCAGGGAGGCAAGGTGCAAATACGTTGGCACTATATCCAATCACCCCACCGTTGGGCAACACGACTTCGTCGATCGTATCCAAGGGCGGTGCTCAACGAACGATCACCTTTGACAGCAAGCTTGCCAGACCCAACCTCCAAAGACATAGCGCAGAAGCCTCGCCACCAAAGAGCGGTGCGACAACCCCTGACCCCAATACGTCAGGGTGGGTTCTCATCATGGACGACACTCCTTCCCCTGCGAAGGACACAGAGAAAGAACGCAGGCGGGTATCTAGTCCCTCTGCCCCAAATTCCTTCCGTAGCGGAATTCCTACTTCAGCATCCTCCCCTAGTTTTGCCAAACCCAATACCTTCGCCCAAAGCACGATGAACAGCCGCAGACCACAATCTCGCCTTTCTGGTGAAAGCCAGAGTACCATAGCCACCATTAGCACCATCCCTACGCCGTCCTCTCGCCCTACCACACCCACGTTTTTGCCAGTACCCACATCTAGCCTGTACGCCAGCGGAACCGTTTCGGGGATTGGCTTGAAGCGTTCAACTGGGTTGGGTGTCGTTGCCAAAAGCCAGCAAAAGCGTGGTTCGCTTGGATTCAGCAATGCTGGTTCACCTACATCATCTGAAAACGAAACCCGCACTCGTGAACGCCCTGTATCATACAACAGCAAGATGGACCGTCAATCCGCCAAAACTCTTCCCCACTTCTCGCCTTCGGACGCAGGTGTAACAATCCGTGCTTCTTCAAGAATACCGTCGTCCACGGCTTCTTCGTCAATCGTGACGCAGAGCAGGATTGGGAGGCCAGCAGGCGTGACGGGTGGACGCCGAAGCGTTGGTCTAGATCCTCCTAGCGAAGAAGGCGGTGGATTTTTGGAACCCGGAACTGACAAGAATAATAGGGGGCGGTCGGGGAGTACAACACTTGGCCTTGGACGCTAAAACATAATTATGCAAGTCATGATCCACTTCTATTTCATGGTCTACTCACACTGCTGTCGCAAGCAGCATAGCCGTGTTGCGATTGATACCATCCTGGTTTCTCTTCATCTTTGCATATGGTCTCGAGGACCGATTTCAATGCGATCTTTGTCAACCCATCCGGATAGTCACGCCTCTCTGCACCCAAGTACCCATTATTATGCCTCCTACGACTGTTTATGACCAATGTTAGCGCCTTTGGTAATGGTAGCACGGAATTGACCCCTGTCTAACACTGCCAATTTTCTGTTTACTTGCTTTTTTCCTGCAAGATTACCGTAGCTCGTTGTCTTATATTCCCCCATAGTTGCTTACTTATTGTGTCATATTTTTGTGGAACATACTATGTCGATTGTGTCGTGTGGTGGCTGTGTCTCAGTGGAGTGTCGTGAGCCATCATGTCCACTTCCGAGGCTGGGCCATCTTCAACACCTCCAAAGAGGTCTTTGAACCGACAAGATATCCTCGAAGAAGACGAATACACAGCTGCCCTTTCTCACATCATCGCTCGCGACTTCTTCCCCTCTCTCCTCCATCTCGATGCCACCAATGGTTACCTCGATGCTCTCCGTTCAAACGACCCATGCCTCATCCATGCCTCCGTACGTCGTCTACAAGAGGTCGACCCTACACCCGCCTATTCCGCCCGAAGAGACTGGCAGACACCTTCCGAGACGCCCTACGGTACAGGACCCTCGGACACACCGTTCCGCACGCCTCGCGAGGTTGGAGAACCAGCAGCAAAACGACCACGGTACGACACAGATATGAGCCTCGACATCTTCCAGGCAAAATATACCTCAGAGGACAATTCGAGTTTCACGCAGATCATGCACGAGGAAAACAGACAGCGACGAGAGAGATGGGGTTGGGCTTGGGAAGCACAGAGGAGGGTGGAGGAGCAAAGGAGCAAGATGTTGGAAGGGAGGGAGAGAATGCTGGTAGAGCAGCCTCCTGGGCCTGGAGTACGCGAGAGAGTCGTGATCGAGGCGCCGACCATTGCTGGGCTGATCACGGCGGAGGGAGAATCCCCAGGACTCCATAATACAGTCACTCGCAGCGAAGGCAATCCAAAGGGAAACGAGCTAGTCGTCGTCGAGAGAGCTGCATCTGAGCAAGTGGTAGACGTGATGGCCCCGAAAAGGGATACTCGGTTAGCTGGGGTAGATGCCTGGAAGTTTAAGGTCAGTATCTTGCAGACTGCCTGCTTCCATCTGCAAACACATCTTCTCCTATAGACCCGAAATTCCCTCATGTTCCCGCCTGATGCCGATGTGTCACCTTATGATCCGTCGACTTCCACTGTCTCCGTTAAGACTGACGTGGTACCAGGGGTAATCAAGCATGACAATACACATCTACCTGAACAAGATACCGTGAGCAAAACACAGAGCCCGTCTGTTCCTCCGAGTCCAACTCAGAGTCGAATAGATGCCGCCATCGAGGGGACACCGTGTAAGTTCATTCACACGACTTCCTATCCTCCAACTTATACATCGCAGATCGCCCAAAGTCACCAACCGCGGGTAACTTCTCGCTTGTCCCTAATCTACCCTCCCCCACCGCGGACCAGATGGGTTCCAAGGCGGTCAAGCAGCTTATGACATGGGGGACTTTGAATGCTACACCTCGGATTATATCTCAATCCGACGATGTACCAAAGGAGATGCCGCCACCAAATACATTCCAAATCTCAGCACCGTCGAGCCGTGAAGCGTTATCCCACAAGCTCTCGGCGAGCGCAGCAAAGAGTCTTCGCGCGAAAGCTGGTCTCATTGGTTCAACCCCACTGCTTGGACGTACCCCATCTCGCACGCCAGCACGAGGCTCAATGGCACCTCCCAATTGGACCCCGCGGAGAGCGGATGCACCAGGCAATCTTACGCCTGCTGCGAAGCGACTGTTGGATAGGACAACATTTGGCACAGTTGCAGCACGTCGAGCCGACGCTATGGAGAAGATATCCGGCTGGGGAGGTGACGGGAGTTCCAAGGAAAAGGATCTGAACCATGTACGATGGACACCAACACCAGTCACACGCAGGGGATGACACTCTGGTTTTACCATCGAACAATACTCACCGCTGTATGTGGCCCATCATTTATGTATGCAAGGCTACGGTACTACTAGTATGTCGACACGAATATAGTGCAGAGTTTACAACCTAAATGGTGGAGATTTTCCGACGTTTTGCCCCCGGAGGTACATCGTCACCATGCTTCGCAGCAGAGGTTGGTGTTGGCGATGGTGCCAATGAGGGTTCACCTTTAAGCTTCTTCTTCACTAGGACACCCTTGAGCGCTTTCTTGACAGACCGTCCTTCCTTCTTGGGAGGGGGCATAGTCACTTTGGTAGGGGGCATAGTCACTTTGGTCTGGTCATCGCTGCCAGGTTTAGACGGGGCGGAGGGCGTTGAGACTACGGGAGGCGGGTTGTTGATGGCATTCTCTCTTGCTGCAACAGCTCTGTGAGGAAAGTTAACGTGAAGACGTTGCCATGACTTGCGATCTTTACTTTCTGAAGTCCGAGAGTTCTTCGCCATCCTGAAGCCTGCGTAGCCGTTCTTCCTCGGCTTGCTTCTCTCGTATTGAATCGAGGAACATGATCTCGTCCTCTTCCAGTGCCCGGAATTGGTTGGCTGCATGTGAGCGTCAGAATACGTCAGACAAGGCGACAGCCACGCGGGCGAGGTTACCTAGCTTTGTCTTTTCTTCCCATTCCTCTTGCTTTGCTGCCTGTGAGGTATCTGTGAGCCACCATTGTGTGCCGTCGGGGATCTTACCCTGTTCGCAGCCAATTTCTACAGCAGTCGGAGTCAGCACAGGCAGCGGACTACAATGGTAGGGGGGGCTCACTTCAGCTAAACTTCGGCCGTCAAAAGCGTCTTCAGTGGGTTGGGGAGGAGGCTCCTGTCCTAGTCTGAAAAGGATGAGGGAACATGATGAAGTGTGATGTGGACGGTGCTGGCAAACCTTGCGTATGCAGCCTTCCATTGCTCTTCTCTTCGGGATCGGGCAGCCTCGATGTCGGTCTGAGACACGAATCTGGACGCGACACCGGTGACAGAGACGGTTGGGACGCCTTCTTCCATCTGTTGAATGTCCTTGCTCGAGGTCGGAAAAAGCAAACAGACGCCAGCGGATCACCCGGGCCAGTCCTGGAATAGCTCAACACAGCGAGCCCGTTGGAATTGTCAGACTGCCACGCCGCACCGCCAGCTCTGTTCAATATGCCACCCTCCTCGGCCGCTAGCAAGCCGCCGTCCCTCCCGTCCTTGTCCTCCTCGAACATTGCTCATTCACACAGTGTTCATGCTCACAGCTTCACCCTACCCTCCAACACCAGGGCAGTCATCACAGTACCCCGTGCGTGCACGAATATCGTTTACCCGGACGTAGTACTCATTCTCGCATGTCGTAGCTTGGGCTCAGGATGAACCGCCGTCTCCCACTGACCAGCCCGATGAGTTCGATAGGCTTGGTCACGGAAGCATCATCAACACCCGACCGTCAGACTTGGCATCAAGTTCTCGGTCTTCCTTTGAGGGGCTCTCTCGCGAGAGTGACAATCGTTCACGATGGTGGACTCTTGTGCGTCCCCGTGAATCCGGAAAACATCACTGGCGGAGAACAGATACGACCGATCACCACCACCCACTGGCAGATGATCGACAGTCGCAGTCGCAGTACCTCGCCAGCTCCCAAGAGAGACAGTCGGACGAATCACCTGCACCCCGCTTGGCTGTCCCTTCCCCGACTCCTTTCGTCCCCGGTAGGAGCAGAAATCTGGGACGGGATTCCCCTCGGAGAGGCAGGAATGAATCACGGGACGGGAACCGCGGGTACTATGCTCGTATGGGGGAGAAGCAGGACGCTGAGTCTGGTGAAAGGTCAACACTCGGTCGATCAAGGAAGAATCGCTTCAGGGCGTTCATTTTATCAAACATATACGTGCCTCTGGTGCGCTATTGGCCTCTTCTTTTTCAGCTCGGATCTTGAGGCGACTCCCTCGTAGCTTTTCAGGTTCATAAATGTCACGTTCACAACCTCTGCTTTGGCCGTGGCGATCCGCATCAGACTATGGGAAACGGACTCCAATTTGATGGGGGCAGTTGGAAGCTCGCCGTGAGTGAATGTTTGCCATGCTTCAGCCGAGTCACATTCAACTGTTTGCAGAACGCTTGTGATCATATTTGCGCCGTTGACGCTTGTTCATGTTATGGTTGCCATCTATGTGAGACACACATTTCCAGACACGGCTTCGACGTCTTCTTATTGCCTTCTAGGTGGAGTATTTTAGTCGACCCCTAGGACTATGGCCCACTTCCGGAAAGCTTGCCCACACCCTGCTGGAAGTATGTTTCATTTGTGCCTGGTCTGCAGCTTTGTCGCTCTGCTTTGACAACTACTTTACGTCCCCCATACCATGCGCGCCGGCCAGCAGCATCGCTTGGTATAGCCAATTGCCCCGACCGCCACTGAATTCGGGAGAGGTAGGACAGGTTGGAGCTACCATCTGCGACAGCCAGCTTGCGTTAATTTGTCTCGTCATGGTTGGTCTGATTATGTACTGCACCAACCTCGTCATTAGTCTGTTCAGAATATTCGAAAAGGTCAAGTATCATGCGGGTACTAGAAGGCGTGCATGAGCCTTTTTTTCTGCTGTACAGTATTAATCACGTCTCCATTGTTTATCGTATCTGTATCATGTATGTACATTCGCTTGCCTTTGACTGAGCACTGGACTGTTCGCACGCGTTGCGCTGCAACCTTGAGCGTAGCGCACGTCCACCAGATGAGCGAACACAATGAACAGCGCAGGTCAAGGTCGCGTCCTCCAAAGGTGACAACCAGCGACTATGCTCTTGGCATATGTCTTCTCCAAGTCGTTGTCCTTCTCTGGACCTCATCCAATTTCGTGACCCAGGTAGACACCCCCAGCTATCCGGTTGGGCACCACTGACGACTCTCCAGTATATGTTTACTGGCGGCTATCAGAAACCCTTCATGTGCGCTCAGGTTTTCCTCAGACTGTTAGCCCTCGCTGACGGAACGGCAGGATAACGTATCTGAGCACGGCTTCCTTCACCCTGTATCTCTTGCCCTCTTGTTTGCGGAGGGCGCTTGCGGCTACCTTGTCTCACCGGAGGAATACCAGGTGAGCCCATCATAGCGTCCAACATCTCATGAGCTCTTGACGGGAAATCCCCAGCTACCAGCCTTTAGCTCAAGATTTTTCCGGTGAACATGAGCCTCTGGTGTGTTTTACTGCTATCGGCTCAGGCTTTGCCCCTTTGAGTTTCTACAGACCGCTCAGTCGTCCAGCGAGGCTCATGATCGCCTCACGCCACAGGAGACAGCAAAGCTTGCCGCCTATTTCTGTTTCCTCTGGTTCGCTGCCAATTGGACGCTGAACGCCGCACTCGCATACACGAGCGTGGCGAGTGCAACCGTGTTGTCCAGTATGAGTGGTAAGGGTTTTATTGTGCTAGTCAGCCAGCGTCTGACAGTCGTGCAGGCATATTTACCTTGGCAGTTGGCCGCATATTTCGCGTAGAGACTTTGACCCTAATAAAGATTGGTGCAGTTTTGACAAGGTATGCGGTGCGGGTATTTGCTTCCATTTCCAAAACTCAATCGAACAAGCTTCGGAGGTGTTGTCCTAGTATCGCTTTCCGATTCATCATCTAGTCCGGTGCCTAAGCCTACTGCTAATGCTCAGCCCGTAAATCTCGCCGCAATTCTGGGAGATATTCTCGCCTTGTTTTCAGCTCTGTTCTATGCTATGTATCTGATATTCTTGAAGGTGCAAATTAGGGAGGAGTCACGGATAGATATGCAACTTTTCTTTGGTTACGTGGGTCTTCACAATATTTTACTATGCTGGCCAGTTGGGCTTCTTTTGCACTGGCTCGGAGTGGAATCTTTGGAGTTTCCAGACACCAAGGAGGCTGCCCTGGCCATTCTTGCCAATGTAAGTCTTCTGACAACATACTTCTGCTTTACAGCCACTGATCTCGGCCATAAATATTTTCGGGATGTAATTCTCACCTGGTTGACAGATGTTCATCACGCTGTCGAGTGACTACTTATATGTCATCGCGATGCTCAAGACTACACCACTCGTTGTTACCGTTGGTCTTAGCCTCACTATACCCTTGGCGGTGGTCGGCGACTATTTCCTCGGCAAGCCTGCCACTTTCCAAGTATTGGTAGGGGCCGTGCTTGTCACAGGTGCATTCATCGTGGTCGGGGTGGAGAATTCGAAACCGAGAGAGGGTGATAGTCTGCTAGGTCAGGATCCAGCTGGCGAGGGAATGGGGCAACAAACCCAAGTCCATCTGGATGGGGCGGTTCCACTGGAATCGCAGACAAATGCATTCGTTGGCTAGTTCTGACTTTCTTTGACGTTTCTTGACCACACATGTACAACAGTTACTCAATAATCCCAGGTACCCCCAGTGCAAATATTTTGTCCTTCTAGACCCCTGTGCCAGGGATACGAGAGATGATTTTTAGAGATCTCTAGTTACATGCTTCGAATCTCTAGTGACAACACCTAGTAACCATCTTGTACGAAGCAAATATTCCTAATGAGTCGGAGTCTTGGGCAATTCAAGCCCATTCAACATGGTATGTCATTGTCACTCCCGAGCCCGCTGGCGCACTCATTTCTGTCGTAGCCTAGGGAACGTAGGACCCGTATCGGAGCCCATCAGCCTTCTGCAAGACTGTCCAAACGTCGGTTTGCAGTCCAAGAGGATGCGGTGGAAGCAGTGGAAATCGGTGCCGCTGCTAGTGTAGAGGTAAGGACATCTCGCGCACCTACACGCTCGCATATCCATGTCTCAATGGTGATACATGGTTCGCCACGAATCAGGGCCACGACATTCTCGAGTCTTTGAACGCTGCCCCTGCTATCGTGAGCAAGAAGGAGAAGCAACAACTGAAGCATGAGGCCTTCATCGATCGTACGTATGGAGCCCGACAAAAGCTTGGTTAACTGCTTTGATCCGGCTCCAGGAATCCAAGCATCTACTACCCCTTATTCGAAGGCACAAAAACGCCGTTTTAATAGGAAGCAACGTGAACAATTGGGTGGTGGTCTTGGCTCCATCGAAGCGGTCATATCTGCGTTGGAAGAAAAAGAGATATCGTCACCAGCGGAGGCACAGTCGCATGCCGCTACTTCACAACAACGACCGGCGCAAGCAAAAGCGAGGGCTGGACTCATAGGAGAGGGTAAAGGTGTCCCCCTTACCAAGGCTCAGAGGAAACGTGTTTTGTGCGTCCTCAACAGCGATGTATCATCTGGCGCAAATTCAATCCTTCTAGAGAGATGGAAAGGCTTCGGCATCCACTTATTCTAACGAATCCCCGATACACTGTCAACCCCTTCCAGACCATCCGCACGCATGCGCAAAACACACTGGAAAAGCGCAAACTACCCGTTTAGACGCGTCAATCCATGTCGTGACTTTACATCTGTACACTGGGATGCAATTGCGAGGCAGACCCAGTAATCGGAAATATATTAACAAGCTGTTACATAGGTTGTCACAACAGACAGCAATGGTATCGTATGGGTATGTGTTGTATCGTACTAAAATCCACATCCACATGAGTACAACGCCCATTACTCTCGGAAAAGAATGACGGGAGTTGTCGAGGCTTCTTATGCATCCGGATCGTCCCCAGCCCTGCTCATCCCGGCGCTCCAAACAGTACTACCACTTCCACCAGCACTCCTCTTGCTCCTCTTGCTCCTCCATTCCTCTCCCGGGCTCCTCCTGGGAGCAAGCTCCGTGAAACCACCTGTACCCCCTTTGGCTATTTCGTCGCTAAGGCCACGCTCATGGGCATCCAGGGTGGCGAGGGTATTTTCAGCTTCCGCTTGTTCTAATGCTTCCTGCGTAAGTTCTGCTGTGCCATTTCCAGATATTCCAAGTCCATAACCAGTCTGATTTTGCATGGGGTTTCCGGAGTTCACCGAGGAAGTCTCGGAGTGCCCCGTGGTCGAACGTGATCGGAAGATAGAGAAGCGATGACCTGGCACAGCGATTGCTGGTGAAGTGGCAGGAGAAGAATAACTCTTTTGCAATGGTACGGCAGCAGGAGAGCCGATTGAACTAGCGGGTGAATGTGCGGGCACGTCGATGCCCATTAGTTTCATGGTCGCGTGGAGGCGCTCTCGTTCTCGCTTATCCTCTTCATCTTCAAGCGTCTCTAGTTTGCGAGCACCCGTGACGGACGTAGCGCCAGGTTTGAGTGTTAAGGGACGCAGGTTGTCGGTCTTCTTCTCACTTCCGCCGAACATGTTGAAGCTCTTCCAATCGAAAGACATTGAGCGACGTTGTGTTTTGATACCGACTGTGTTGGAAGAGTCAAGAGGTGGCGTCGCAGTCGCAGGCGGTTCAGCAGGCGTGGTAGTTACAGGATTAGAAGGTATGCGTCCAAAGATCGCGGACTGAGGCCGTTGCTTCGTAACCGCCGCTCCAGAGTCACGGGTCTCAGAGGTTGCTTTCGGTTGCTTCTCGTAGTCCACAGCAAGGACGTGCTCGAAGCCTTCTTCTGCAATGATCCGGTCGATGATCTTCGAGGCGTACAGAGATAATGCTTTGTTTGCATCCCTCAAGGATTTAACTTCTATGCGCAGCGCTTCTATATCATTCGAGGACGAAAGCTGCTCGTGCGATTCCGAGGTGGAAACCTTTCTTGCATCTATGGAGCTCTTCTTCCTTCGACTTTTGGCATTAAGAACGGAACGCTCGTCGATTGGCTCTCCCAAGAGGTTATCTCGGTTCTCTGCACGGCCTAATTCCGCCGCAAGGTCGAGACCGGGTCCGGTGATAGGGAGGTCTGCTAAGGATTCGCCCCTGGGGGGACGAGCAGGAGAATGTGTTGCAGAACCAGCTCGACGGGCGTGCCGTCCATGGGGACGGCGCGGTGAGTCGGGATGACGGCGATCGGGCGAGTGATTGAGCGCATCATCTCCTGCCTCTTCTTCCACTCTATCCAGGGTGCTTCTGGCATTGCTTCTCAAGGAGCCCACGTCGTTTTCGTCGGTCATGTAGTCTTCGTCGTCTTCCACGCCCGATGCCGAATTAGGAGCACCACCTACTTGCTTCATGAGGTCGAATTGTCCGCTAAGCGTCTTTTCCCTCAGCAAAATCATATAGCTTTCGTTATCCTCCTGCAACTGATTGTTCACCCTCTTCAAGTCGACGAGCTGTGTCTGCAAAAGTATTAGGGTGCTTTGTAGCGACGAATACGAGGTCGAGAGTGTTGACAGCTCGAGGCGAAGAGCGGTCATCTCTGCTGGTTCGCTGTCGGGGTCGTCGAAAGCCTGCACCTGGAGTGGGGTTACTGTGGGCGACTCAGATGGGGCATGAGGTTGCTCCGGAACGATCTCGGGCTCAGTTTCGACAGGACGGATTTGCTCCACCTGCTTGCGGGCATGGGCGAGAGACTGAATGCGGGACTTGAGATGCTGCTCGTTGTCATAAAAGGCTTGACGCTCAGCTTCGAAGGTTGATGTCTGGGAGAGACGTAATGATTAAGTGGGTTGTTTATCAGAGGAAAAGATGATGGGGACCTGTTCGTTGTAGCGTCTTTGAAGATCTCTCTTTTCCTTCTCTAGCTCGCGCACTTGGGCCCTCAATTTCTCGGCGACTTCGATGCGAGCAGCCATCTCTTCCTCCGTGCGGGCCTGATCAGCATAGAGGTCACGGAGCCTCGCTTCGGCTGTGGACAAGGAGGACGTCAAGTTGTCATTTTCGTTGGTGAGGGTGGTGATGATCTGGTCTTTATTCTGCAATTGGACCCAGAGCTAGGAGGGGCGGGAAGTGAGAAGGGGGAGAAGATGGATCGACACGAGTACATGCCTGCTCCTTTTGTTCTGTCTCATGCTTGAGAGAGGCAGACAAGACCTCGCGTGATTCGGGGGTTGAGCCCAGCGAGCTAGACGTGGTGCCCTTTATGGAGGTGCGACGGGAGACACCGGCAGTGAGTGCGGGGGCGGGGGCGCGTGTAGGACGGGCGGAGGTGGTGGTCCTCGTCGTGGTCGGGGGGGACGTGGGGTTACTGTGCGATCTGCGGGAGGGCGGGGGAGTAATGCGGGATGTCATGTAAGCTGGATGGAAAGTGGCCAATGCGTGCAGTTACCCGACGACGACGACGCGGCTATGGACATCCACACCGAGTCCCTTCAGAATGCACGTCCTTTTCTTTTCCTCCTCCCCCTCCAGCTCACTCTCTCGCCCAGCTCTTGGCATCCCTCAGACAGCACAGTGCGGGCGCAGTCAGATCCATAGTACTACGTGCGCTGATGGGCTCACCCGTCCACAGCATCCCCGCTCACCCCGATACCCGCCCTCCCTGCACTCAATCGCGGCGACATGATCGAGATCCAAGGCCCGGCCTCGTCAGGCAAGACCCATCTGCTCTACCACATCCTCTTGCCCTTTCTCGTTCCCGTCTCCCCCTCAGCAGACACAGAGATCGCCGCCGTCATTTACGACACAGACGCCTCCTTCGACATTCAGCGTTTTCGCCACCTTCTCCTCTCACGTATATCCCGTCTGCCGTCCAGCACTCTCGACCCACAGGAAAGCGTCCGGCGGTCTCTCGCACGCTTGCACTTATTTCGTCCGACGTCCCTCATTCAACTCGCCGCCTCGATCGCGAATCTCCCGGCATACCACTCATCCCACATGCTGAACCAAGAGATAGCCGTCCTCGCTATAGACTCGATCAGCACTTTTTACTGGGCTGACCGTTTTTCTGCCGAGCAGTTGCGCAACATTGCCCCTGAAAAAGTCAACAATATCCCCATCGTGCCGCCGCTCCGTCACGTCTTGAATGCCATCCAAAGCGTGCGGCGCTCGCATGGCCCACTTACCGTTCTGACAAACTGGGTGCTCAACTCCGCACCATCCCGCTCCGAATCGTTGTACAAGCAGCATCTCCACCCCTTTCCTGTTCTTGAGGATGGCATCGCAGACCTTGGCGCCAAGGGAGTCAACAGTACCGATCATTTTTCCTCATCTCCGTTCCATCTTGCCCACCATATCACCTTGTCATCTCCGCCATCCAACCCATTCCCTGCTGCGCCACTTGACGATGTGCTACTCCATGAAGCACGTCATAAGAACGGGATCATCGACAACAGACAAATGCATTGTTTGACAAGGTCGTCCGGAACTCGGGACCCTGCTCGCTTTAGCCTTCAGATCACAGACGATGATATCCTTGTCCAACCTCAAGAATTGGCTGAACTGATATCATAACACGTTGTCCCGTTTCGATCCCATTTCGAGTTGCAGTGAATAGCTATAACACATTAGTTTTCACAATTATATGTGCGTATACGACCACGAGAACTATGGATACTGTATGTAGGGTAGTTATGGATGAGTGTATGCAGAAATTAAAGTAACGTGGAACAAATAACTAGACGAGTAAGTTAGCTCCAAATCTTTCAAGTGTCCTAATTGTCCATCTGTTGTTCATCGCAAGGAAGAATAGATATTGTCCAATTGCCCCTGGTAAGCTTCCTCGACCGCTTGCCGCCTAATATTCCCTTTCGTCACGGTCCTGGGAAGTGACTTGGATGGGACTACGATAATCAACTCGGGGGAAGTGATACGCTCGTGGAGATAGCGTCTGTTGTGGAAAGGCCGGGTTTTACGAATAATTTCCCTCTTAAGTTTGGTGTGGTCTATCCCGGAGACAGGTTCAACAAAGAGCGCTGGCGATGGTCTGCCTGTGCCGACAACGATGCAATCCTCAATGAGGTCACCGCAGGTCGCGCGAACGTTGTCTTCAATGGCTCTGAAAGGGTTCATTAATCAACGACCTCAAATCTTGGAGTGACATTGAACTTACTTGGTGTCGCAACGCAGGCTGTTCTCGCTCTTTATCCAGTCATCATTACGACCGCAAAAGGCGTACAAGCCTGGAGCCGTTTCCTGGAATAAGTCACCGGTGTGAAAATGGCCATCCGGACCCCTCAGCGAGAGATCCGGACAATCGCCAGAGTCGGCCAAGATCACTAGTTCCAGTAGCTGGGTTGATGACTGATGCCCAGAGGTGGCGTCGATGGGAATGAACGCGTATGATGTGTTCGGGATAGCACGAAGCAGTGCAGCGTCCCGACCACTGCCACCTATAGAGAGAAGCATGGCGCCACATTCCGTGTTTCCGAATAGATTCTGTGGAGCGCTCAAAAGGACGTCCTTGTATTCCCAAACTGTGCAGCTTACCTTGAGTTTGAGCCCATTACGGTAAGCAAATTCCTCATCTTCACGATGGAGCTGCAAACCACTGAAGATAATCTCGCTGAGACTCCGAAGTTGTTCCAGAAGTTTTGGATGCAAACGGGCATTACGAAGATGGGGGGAAAGGAAGGCAGCAAATTGATTTAAGCGGTTAAGATGACATCGGTGAATCATGTCGACCAATTCCTCAGAGGAAAAGGCGATTTTAGTGGGTTGAATAGTACAGGTTCCGTGTTGCAGGGCACCGATCAGCACTTGGGAGAAGAGAATATCAGGATCATCACGGGAAAGGAGTAGAACTCGTACTCACTGAAGTTTTGGCCAATATGGCACATGCTACCCCTGCAAGAAGAGGATCAGTATCAAAAAAAGATTAATGATCTACAGGACTGACATCCAGGTAGTGACATCTCGGCGCTGCGGATCGCGAGGAGCACAGACAAACTTGGCCTTGGTCACCATTGTGCTTAACCATCGTTGGCTACAAGGTACGAGTTTGGGACTGCCTGATGTAGACCCACTTGTGTGGAATACGAAGACCGTCTGATCCCCATTCTTCGGGGAGAGGGGCGGCAATTCTTGCAAACAAGGTTCCATTTTATCCTTTTCGATTGCGAGAAAAGCTGGTAAAGGAAAGTTTGGTGTCGTGTGGGCGAACTCGGGGGCGTATATCAGAGCACGGGCATTCTGTTTGCGGAGGAGCTCGAGGACAACATCAGGATTCGGAAGCCGTATGCTGAACAATTGAGGGATATAGCCGGCTCTTGAGATGCCATATATATGGAGAACGTCCTGGTAGGTCATCCCACCAAGCCTACATGGGGTCAGAAAGTCAATGTAGGCGTGGATGATTAGGACTCACCAAAGGCCGATGACCGAGTTGTCTGTAATGCCAACGGACTTGAACATCCTACGGTAGTAGCGTGCCGTGTATTCGACATCTTGCTTGAACTGTCGATATGATATGGAAAGCCAATCATGTACCTGACCGGTGGTGGGATCTGATCGTGGAACCATAAAGGCCGGAGCGGAGGGATAGAGCGTCGAACTCTGGTCGAGGATAGTGAGGTGGGATGAATACATGAGAGGGGGAACTGAGTGAGGGTACAGGAGGGACGAGGAGTCGAGGCTTTATATGCATGCTGTACACGGACCCAAGACTGGAGTCATAGCGCTCCGATACGGAGCTAGTGACAAATGAGGGTTAAAGGAAGAGGTTGTTAGGCCATCGTCGAGGGCGAATAGCCTCCGTCGCGGTGATAGGGCCGACGTTGAAACATGTCGCAGGCACTGCAGTGTTGCTGCAAAGTTAGATCTGTGACAGCAGGGCAACTTGACGCCGTAAATGGCTAGACGGGAACTGACTGGATCGGAAGAACAAGATTAGACAACGCAACTTTGTGAGAATGATTCAAGCGGCGTCCGCACCACGGAAGTGAAAGATGACTCGACCGGGTAGGCACCGCTCTGAACGTTAACAGGCAGTGGCTCGCCATTCCTGCAGAATGAATGCAACTTGTCAGTGCCTTGGCCCCTCCGTTTGTGGCGGAACTTTACACCCACCCGCGCTCACATGCAGGCTATATGTTGGGAAATTATTGCGCGTCTATCAGACGGATTGGACCAACGTACCATTCTCTGCACCGCCGACCACAGCCCTCCTCAATTGTCTGTGGCTTCAGACACGACGCCGAACGCCGAAGCTTGGCTTGATAACCGGCGGCTTGTTCTCGCCGCTGGCTTACGAATTCTGTTGGCCTGTGCGCTTGAACGTGATCATTGACACGGACCGTCCACGTTCCAGCACGATACGGTCCTGGGCCGCCATGAACCTGTGGTCTGCCTGCGGGAGACTAGTAGCCACTAGCATAACTTACTGGACACGGGACACAAAGACCAAGAAAGATTACAGCAACTTGCTGTGTCTCTGTGATGTTCCTGGCATTCATTTCACGTACAAGATGGACGCGAGCTTGATCGCCCAGCTCAGCTGCATGGCTGTCCAAGTTCCTGAGCCAAGTCGACCCGTGGAAATCCACCGCCGGCTGTCCCCGGCGCAAACTTGAAGTTGGTCCAGTGCATCGTGCGCTCGTTTCAGTATTTCCCTACAACTGCTTAGCAGGTACCTTCGTTCATTTCAACAGTCCCAGCTTACGCGACTTCTCATTTTCCTTTGTTTTTTTCCCCCTTCAGGTTCATCAGACCACCGTGGTGGACGTGACAGCCTCACACATTCTGGCTGCCCATGCTAAGGGGAGTTGGCCGTATCCACAGCCAGCACCACGCCAAGCAAGGCCTGCTCGTCCCCCGAAAGCGCCGCGAGCGTCCTATACACTATCTCCATTCGTCATGCGCGCCGTCAGGCCTGCAGGCACTCGCACTCAGCAAACACCACACGCGGCATATCCCACAAGGCACTCCCTTTGCCCACGTTTTCCAAGGGTCCCCCCTGACCTATTCGGAAACAATGCCATTGCCCGCGCTTTCGCATGCTCCGCGCCCATGCGGTCCAGCCGCGCACCACGGTCAGTTCCCTTCCGGGATAATACACACCATCGATGCCTTTTCGTCTGGGACGACAGAGGAAATCACGACTATCCTGTCGGATATCGACGCCTCCCCAAAGTTGCGCCGGTACATCCGCCAGAGGGAGTCTGCCCGGCGTCTGGCACAGTTTCTAGCATCTACTTCCCGGCCGTCGCGAGCACACTCTGTAATGATCCTTGCACACGCACTAGGCTGTCGTTTCAAACCGAACCATTTCGAAACTGTCGTCCATCAGCTCTCCCTGAAGGAGTACTGGTCTTTAGTCCCCCTTTTGGTGTCCCTCGCAAAGGATCAATGTGGCAAGACGACAGCCCGTCTTCTCAATTGGAAAATAAGAGCATTCATAGAGTGCCATCGCTTTGGTCGTTTAGATCACGTGCTCGCAGAATTTGCCTCGGAAAATGTTCAACCCACTCGAAGAACGTTTCACCTTCTCATTTCTGGACACCTTCGCAACCAGGACTTGCATTCTGCCAAGAGCTCTTTGCAGTTGATGGAGAAAGCTGGTTTTCCCGTCGATGCCACCACTCACGCGCTCATTGTTACCGCATATCGATCCTTAGGCTTGGACCCCCAGGTCCACGCACGAGCGTTCGAGGCCTTGCGTCATGTCGATCTTCGGACATCCACTCGAATGCTCAACAGCATTATTCAACATTTCCTGGACGTTGGCGACGAACCCACTGCCGCGGAACATATCAACCGAATGATTGCCCCTGTGACTTCCAAAAGGGAAACCGTCTATCAGCCAGGAGGTACTACCACAGAGGCCGACGGCGTCGTGTCCTCCCTCATCGATACTTTTCCCTCTTCATCCAGAAGCACACCCGTGATCCACCCGGATGCGGCTACGTTCACCATCTTGATCAATTATTTGAACAGCCAGCGACAGTTCCATCGAGTCCACAAAGTATTGAATCGCATGGTCGAAATCGGTGT
This sequence comes from Rubroboletus pulcherrimus, assembly GCA_038091165.1. Classification (NCBI taxonomy): domain Eukaryota; kingdom Fungi; phylum Basidiomycota; class Agaricomycetes; order Boletales; family Boletaceae; genus Rubroboletus; species Rubroboletus pulcherrimus. The sequence goes on from JBBPNY010000040.1 coordinate 18,620, forward strand.
CAAACTCGATTCCGGTGTGGTAGCTGCTCTTATTCATACCTACTGTCTCAGCGGTCGTGATGACATGGCTATGAGCTTGTTGGCTGCGATGCTCGAATCGGACGTGGACGCCCAGAGTGTACTCGCTCTTCTTCGCGTGAAAAGCATACCCCAACTCCCTATCGACGTAAAGGGCATTGGTTTGACCGTACATGTCTTCAATGCTGTCCTGCCCCGAGTCATGGAGATCCGCGGACTCAGTGGCGCAAGGTTCATCATTCGCATCATGCGGTCCAACGGCATTCAATCAAATGCGGCCACCATCGAAGTGTTTCTCAACTACCTCGGCCGTATGGAACACATCGAAACGTGCCGGCTGACCCAGGTTCTGCGCAGCATGTCACGAAAGGTTCATGGTCCGACTATTCGACATCTCAATATCATCCTTCGTAATGCACTGCGCCGAGAGAAGCATAGGGTTCATGGTAGTGGATGGGATACTACTGCCGCGAAATTTTCGTCGACAAGGCAGTGTGCGGTTACGTTCCCAGAGAATCATAACATCCTCAATTCCGAAGACTTTGATCCCAGCGGTAGCCATCATCATCATCCGCACGATGATTCCTGTATTCGGTCTACCACTCTCGCTCTCTCCCGCAAAGGAGTCAAGAGTGATCGAGCTACCTTCATGATGTGGCTCAAGCACGAAGCTATCGCCGACCCCACACTCGGGACCGCGAAATCTGTATTTCGCCACATGGTGGACAAGGGCATGCATCCAAATCGTCATCACTACACCTCTCTTATGGACGGTTTCATGCGGGCCGGAGACATGCAGGCCGCTGAACAGGTCATGCGATCCGCCAAGGCGGCGGGTTTTGAGCCAGATGTGGTGATGTGGACGGTGCTTATATCAGGCCACGCACGCAAGGGAGAACCTGGGTTAGCAATGAGGACTTTCCGGACGATGGTCGCTGCCGGCATCCCGCCTGACGTACCAGCCATTGATGCTCTTGCCCATGCGTACTTCGCCGTTGGAGCATATTCGGTAGCCAGAAAAGTCTTGCTTGAGCTGTGGCCTCAAGTGAAGCCGTTTCCGAGCAAACTCAAAAATGCACCTCTCAAGCAACTAGCGCGCATATTTCGTCAACCAGAGAAGCCAGGCGTGGCTTGGAAGGAGTCCTTGACCCCGCAGGAGCAACGCTCCTTCAACCGGAAGCTTCGTCAGGTTTTGCAGGAGTGGATGCAGACATAGCACCTCTATCATCCCTTGGTTGTGCGACAAGCCCGTTGATGGATTTTTCTCACTGTAACTCGAGGTGTAGCGTTGGGATAATGCATAAATGATTCCATGAGAAAAGGAATGAACTACATCCTTACAAACCAAGTAGTACAAGTCGATAAGAACGTCCTACCGCATGTGCGCAAATTTCTGGTCCAACAGCCGCAAGGCTTCCCTAACACCGTCAGCATTGACCTCTCTCACCCTCCGTCGCCCACATTCAATAAGCACATGCTGTGGAACTAGCTGCGGCGGTGATTCTCGCTGCCTCTGCTGTTGACGGAAATGCTCGTGAGGGTCCGTAAGTAATACCGACTGGTCTTCACTCTCAACAGTTGGCTCGTGATGAGAGAGCCGTGCTTTGTGATCCGGTGTGACGGATCCCAGTGCGGGTGATACGACGACGCGAGATCCGGTGCACTTTGATCTGCGCGCAACTACTTCTGCCAGTAATGTCAGGTCCGCGAAAGCAACATTGGGATGTGACTTGAGCTGACGCCATGCGTCATCCGTTGGTATAGTTTCAGGCCCGCGTGGGGGGGTTGTGGAGGAAATGAGGGGTGCAATACCACACGATCCACATTTACTGATGTCGCCGCAGCAGCCACCGACCAAAATTTTGTCTGTTTGGTTAGTTCTTTTGGGACAATCGATGCAAGGCAGGGTGGAGTTCACTGTGTGACCGATGGCCTGGCAGAATGCCTTGCCGAAATTGTCGTCGGCGCAAGCCATGCAATTTTCGGGGTCACCCGAACACCTGGAAGCTGAAGACGAAGAGGTTGTGGCTATGGGTGTGACTGGGAATACAGGGTTTGCCCTCGAAGTACCCGTCCTACGGCGAATAGGAACGGGCGCCTGGAAGGCTGGCAAATTGTCCAGTATACTGATGCTAGGAGTCGCAGGAGTGTTAAGCTGCATGGATTGGTTCAATGATGCGATTGACTGCTGGTCGAGGTTCTCACTTTGGAGAGGAAGTTGAGGGAGTGAGTTGTTGCTGTTATTGGTTGCCTGGTGGACAGTTACTGTTCTGCATAAACAAGGTGCATCTGGGGTGCACAAGATGCAGGCGTAGGGGTCGACGGGATCTTGGCCGTCCAAAGTACTAGTCGTCCCATTCGTTGTCGTGAATGAAAGGAGATTGTTGATTGGCGAAGGTGTGGGAAAAGTTGAACGTCGAGAGCGACTCTCGTGTTTTCCAGGAGAAAAGGCCCCAGCCGGAGCGGTGTCGTCGGGAGAAGAAGACACCAAAGAAGACGGTGACAATGGGAAAGACGGATGGTGAGCAGGGGGGAGAGCCTCTTGCTTGTCTTCATCGACCCTGGCCCGCTTTCGCCCGGAGTCGTCAGCCGGAGGAAGACTGGGGGAAGACGTAGATGTGTCGTCGTACGCCCGCTTCTTGTCCTTGTCCTTGTCCTTGTAGAGAAGTTCCTCGCGTTCCTGCTCCATTCGAGCGATTTTCTCCCGGAGTATCTGATTCTCTTTGCGGAGCTCCTCGTTCTCTTCCTTCATCCTCTTGGCGATGCTCTGCAGAGCGACATTGCGCTCGATTTCCCCCTGCTCGTACGAATGCAAACGGGCCTGAAGCTCGACTAGTTGTGTTTGCTTGCGTTCACGAAAAGCGCGTTGGGCGGCTCTGCAGGAGCCACGTTAGCCCCGGTCGGAATATGGGAAGCGGAGAGGGTCTTGCCTATTCTGCACACGTCTGCTGCCAGATGGTTCCTCGTCCTGTGGGGGAAAATGAGATCATGAGCGAGCATTGGACACGGTAGGACGGACGATATCATCTTTGAGGACAGTTGGGCTGGTATAGGTCTCCTTTTTCGGCTTTCGGCCGGGCTTGGGTTTGGCGGGAATGACCCATTCCTTTGAGGCTGTGGTGGTCGAGCGAGATGAATTACACAACCATGGCAAAGGTTTCAAAAAAAGATATACGTGCCTTGTGCCCAGAGGGTGGAGGTGGTGGAGGCTGTCTGTGAGGCAGGAGACAGCTCGACGGGGGACATGACGGTGGGCCGATTAGATCACACCAAAGTTGATAGCCAAGGACACGCAACACAGCCACCCATGCTATGTACTCCAACTTTTATTCGACGACCTCCTCCTCGATCTGTTCAATCACCTCGTCGATCCATTCTTCAATCTCCTCCTTTGTCTCCTCGTCTCCTCCCTGCTCCACTCCCTGCTCCCTGCCCCGTTTCTCGTCCGCAATATCGCACTTGCAACGTGCCCGCCATGCATTCCATTCGTCAACCAGCCGCTTGCGATGTGCAATCAGCTCGGCGCTGATGTTGCTTTCCTCCGCCGCATCCTCTTCGTCAAACGTGCGACTGTACTCCTTCAGGTTTCGACGGATCTGTCGTTGCTGCTCCCTCGTCAGCAACGTGCGTGGGCGAGGTCGCCATATGAATTGCTTGAACCGATCTATGATATGCTTCTCGAGCTCTTGCCCGCGGAAGTCCCAGATCGCGTATCCGTTCTCAAGCTTAATCTCCAGTCAGCAATCATCAGCACTCGTTTACCGTAAATCATACCGTATGCCTCCATGCACTTGCACTTGTCGCCAGGTACCTCCCGCTCGGATCCCACTCTACATCTGTAACTCCATAGTGATCCGCTGACCCGAGCTGCTGGATACCGGTACCCCACTCCGCCGTCTGGCCTTCTCTGCGTTCTTCGCTGTTAAAATCGAGGTCCCAGAACTCAAGCTCAGACTTAGTAGATGACCCTACAGTGGCAAGGACCACATGTCGTCCTCGCGGTGACCACCGAATGGTGTTGCTAGTACGAGACGCGAGCGTGCCTAACATAGCACATTAGCAACGTCAAAGACTACACAACACCATGAAGCATACGTAGAAGCCTGAAATCGTTCTTGGTTCGGTCGAGTTGATAAAAACTAATGTCAGTTTTAATAGTGATACCCGGACCCGGGTTGCCGAGATTCGGGTCGCTACTCGAAACGATGGCAAATCGCTCGCCTTTAGGTTCCCATGAGAAGTCCGTTCCAGCGTCTAGATGCCCAATCAGCATAAGTGAACGTCCAGAGAAAGTGAGACAACCTTTGAGCTCGACTACCTCCACTGGAAAGTCTTTTTCACGGACTCGAAATATTTCAAGGTTACAAAATATTGACTTCTTCGTTTTCGTGTGGCGATCGACTTTAACACACAGGAAGTCGCCATGATTTTGCCAGTAAAGCTTACACTGACAAAGGTCCATCAAATATCAATCTTCCAATAAGGCAACACACCAACCTCTGTGACATTGAATAGATTCTTTTGACGCAGAATCTGTCTGCTGGGAAACTCCAGAAGGGTGACCCTCGCAGGTTGATTAGCCACTTCAGGTGTCCAGTATGCAAGCATATTCTCCCGAATTTTCTTCGACGGTTTGTCTGCTCTGGTTGCCTTCTCACCATCGTCCCTATCCTTGTCGCCGTGAGGACACCATTCAAAGTCAACAACACCCTCAATCTTCAAGCTCTTTTTATCGTGGAGACCCATACTAGGGAGCTCATACACGCTGATTTGTTGACCAGGTGTCACTCGCGCGACATACTTATCGTCGGCGCTCCATTTGAACGCGGGCCATTGCATCTGTTTTTTCACCGGAGGGTCTTCGCTTTCAAAAAGAGATGTAGGGAAAGTCCGAAGTAGGTGGCTCGATTTGACATCCCAGACAGCAATGCTGTTGCCTTCGTCTTCCGGCGAAAAGTACTCGGGACCTTGAGGGAGAGTTGGAGACACAGTAATAGGATCATGCGACCAAGTAACGAGATAATTTTCGCAAGGGGAAAAATCGATCAACTTGACAAAAGGGTGAGCGAATCGTTGCTGGGGCTCCCAAGAAGGACCGCCCCAAAGGCGGACACCCTGGCGGAAGAGAGTTGCAAAGTATGTGCCGAGAGGAGACCATGAGGCATAGAGCTCGGTCCAATTCTGGGAAACGCGTCAAGGATGTCGAGTGTTACAACTGAGAGGCAAACCTTTTTCGAATACGCAACTTCACACTGAGATGGTTTCCCATGCCAATGTATCTCTACATCATCACCGCGGTAGGTGACATACTGATCACGCCCTTGCGGATCGGCGAGCCAAGCCCGAAGATGCTCCTACGCGAAAGATTAATGCAGAAACAGAAACGACCATCATCCTCGAACCTTTGGATGAAATTCTTCTATCTTCGGTTCAACATATGCTTCGTCCATGTTCGCATATTGTTCTATATCGACAAACCGATTGACAAGGAAGGTATGCTTTGAGTCGAAAGGATGACCATGCATGGCACTGATTGCGAATGTTGCTGTGTCTGCGCTCCCTGCATCGACGAATATGTAACTGGAGAGTGGTCGATTAGCGATGCTACCGATCCGAAAAACGGTATTGACATACCCTTTGCTCTTCCCTAAAGCACTGTCCCAGGGGACAAAGATGTTTTCAGGTTTCAGAGTAGCACCCTTTTTGGTGAACTCTTTGGAAATTTTTGCGAGAAGTTTGTCGAGTTTTGATTTGTCAATCACCGGCACACCATCTACGACGATTACATTGTCCAAGCCATCATCGAGGGCGACGTGATATCTGGCAGTAATAATGAACATTACAGCATACGCGTCAAGGGGCTGCCTACTTTGCCTCGATGTCTGTGAAATCGAGTTCGTCGTCTAGATTGAGATGGGACTCGGGAGTACCGTTTGGGATGGCCATCTTGTACGAGGAAGAAGTTTTGAGCTGAGTGCGCGGTCGAATCAGAGTATGGGAAAAACTAATTTGTTTCTCGTGGATAAGATGATAAATTATGGTTATCACTACTGGGGTTAGGGTTGATACATAGTCAGGCACATAACTTGAACGAACGTGCCAGCCCCAGGCAAGTTGAAGGCGGCCTCGTGCCCACCAAGTTCTCATCGTTGTTTATAGTGTGAATCATGATGGGACCAATCTCGGTTCCCACCTATCCTTATCCTCCGGAACGTCTTTGGGTAACTCTCTTCTGAAGCTGCTCTCCCTCCTCAGCGTAGATTAGTTCAGAGGTGTGTGCTTTCTAAATGACAGCGCTAATCAGCGCCGTGCAAGCCACTCTTTCTTACCATCGTTGAACGCGGCACGTGCGTTCTTGTTTAAAACTGCGCAGTAGTGTTCCCTGTGGTGTCTTGACTCGAGCCCTCTGCTCTCCAGTTTGGCCTTTCTGTGCTGTCTCATGTCGAGCGGAAAAGATGTCGGCTCCTCGGAGGGGGACCAGACCAGTCGCCCTCGGAACATCTCTGTCAACGCTTATGAAACGAATCTCAAAGCAACCGCCCATAAACTCAATGAAAAAGAGTCGCTCAGCGCTTGGGTCACTATCATTGCATCTGGTTTTGGTTTGATTAGTGATGGGTGTAACTTTTTATTCCATGCCCGTGCAGAAACCAGTTGAATAGTCGTGTTTCAGATCAGAACAACTTAATGACCATGTCAAATGTAGGTCATCTTTCATCTACTCGTCGTCAGTTCTTGAGTGTCCCCCCCTAGGTCGTCTTCAAGACACTTTACCCTGAAGATTATACATCAAACGTCTCTACCCAAGTGTCAAATGCTCTTCTTGTTGGTCAGTAGATGCGAACGACTGCCGTCATCAAAACGATCTGACCCGGATCTGAATCAGGCGCTATTGTAGGGCAACTTGTTGTTGGCCTGGTTTGTGACAAGATGGGCCGCAAGGTTGCCCTTGTGGGCACCACCTTACTCATCGTTCTTGGTGCCACTCTTGGAACTGCTGCTCATGGAGCTCACGGAAGTGCACTTGGGCTCTTTTGGTTCCTGACAGTTGCGCGAGGAATTACCGGCGTAGTAAGCCACTCGCACTTCTACACTTCTCTCTGCCATTGATTTTCGCAGGGTGTCGGTGGAGAATACCCCGCCTCGTCGACGAGCGCGAGTGAAGCAGCGAACGAGAAATCTATCCAGGATCGCGGGCCAGGTACTCCCCGTCCACTCCCCATCTTCCTATCTTAACTTTTTTTTTTTTGCAGTCTTTATCATGGTCACGAATTTCGTTCTTTCTGTAACTCCCTGCGTCCCTTTCATGGAGGCTTTTGCGAATCACTAACATACCTCTGAATCAGTTCGGTGGCCCATTGGCCGTTTCCGTGTTCTTGATCGTGCTCTCCGCGGCTGGGGAACAGCATCTTCAGACTGTGTGGCGCGTTTGCTTTGGATTTGGAATCTTGTTGCCTTTATCCGTGCTCGTATTTCGTTTGCGGATGTTGAGCTCCAAACTTTATCGAAAAAGTGCCATCAAGCGTAATGGACATTTTGATCTGGAACGACACCACCATTGATCCTTTGGCAGGTCGTGTTCCCTACTGGCTGGTAGTTAAATGTTATTGGCGTGCCCTCATTGGTACCTGCGGAGCATGGTGCGAACTCAAACCCAAATGATCAGGCAACATCTGACCTTTTAACAGGTTCCTTTATGACTTTGTAAGCATCAGCTTTTCAGCTTCTTGAGGTCTTCAACAGCGTGTACCACCATTAGGTTACGTTCCCGAACGGTGTGTTCTCCGGGACAATCATTTCCAGTGTAATCCACAACAGTGATATCAAGAAGACTGCCGAATGGCAGCTTTTACTCGGAGCGATATCCTTGCCTGGTGTCTTTGTCGGTGCCTGGCTCTGCAACCGGCTAGGTAGAAGAAATACTGTAGGTGTTAGAGCCCAAGTTCTGTGTAATGACTCAACCATCTCTCTAGATGATGTTGGGATTTTCCGGCTATTTAGTGTTTGTAAGTTTCCTGTTTCCCCAGCCTGCTACATGTAACCAATCAGTCATCTCTTAGGGTCTCATCATCGGCCTTGCGTACAATAAAATCACGACCATTATACCTCTTTTTGTGGTTTTGTGAGTTAGTAGAATCAACTTACGGAGATTTGCTAAGCGGGGTCATTTTCAGCTATGGGTTGATGCAATCGTTCGGCAACATGGTACGTGGCATTCGGACTTCTGTTCATGTACTCATGCGAGTGCAGGGACCAGGTGATATGTTGGGTCTGACGAGTTCTGAGTGAGTGCGCTCTTTGTTTTACTTCAAGCTCAACGACCTTTGCGCAGATCGTATGCGACCCCCGTGCGGTATGTCACTACATGCATGTTCGGTTGCTGAGATTTTAAACTAGTTGTTAGTGGGACATGTTACGGCCTTTCCGCAGCCATCGGGAAGACCGGTGCTGCAGTTGGCACCCAAGCTTTCACACCCATCCAGAATAACCTCGGAAAACGGTATGAGTAATGTTTATCTTACTTGCACGGACACTAGCTGATGCAGCCGGTGAAGCTGGACTTTCATTATCGCTGCTATCTGCGGTGTCACTGGAGTGCTAGTGACGTACTTCTTCGTGCCTGATATGACGGGGGTCGACCTCGCGGACGAGGATGCTAAATTCTTGAGATACCTTACAGAGAATGGTTGGGAGGGTGAGATTGGAGAGGATGACGACAAGGGGCTGATCGTCGCGTCGTATGGGGGTGAGGAGGCGATGGAAGAAAAGATTTGATGGAAGGATGGATGAATGAACGGTGGGTCTATTTGGCTAAAGGCTACGTCTATGAAGACTGTATGTAGTTTCACCGTCTTGGTCACGTGCAAGCTTGGCACGGCATTTCAGTTGTTTTCGCGTTGCAAGCTCCAAGCTCTACTCTGAATGTCGGTGCAGGTCTTTCGGTGTACTGCAGCGCGTCGTTCACTATGTAGTTCGCGCCTGCTGGCTCGTCGCACCAGAGTTTACTACACGCAGTCCGCTCTTTCCTCCGTCGCTGGCCGTAGGCAAGATCCCGAAGCTTCCACCTCCGCCGGTCCAATTGGAAGGACGCAAACAGCTACCTGGAGTGATTCTCACCATGCAGTCGCGAATACCAGAAATTCACTGGACCCGACTCGGCTTGATCGTTACCTGGCATCCGTCAGAGCAGCTGACTTGGAGCCGACCTTGGATGACGTCGAACGATATAAACCGGAGGGCTTCTCGCAGCCAGACTCGTCACGCTATGCCACGGAGTACACGAACTTGCTGGAGACGCTTTGTCGATCTTTCAGCAAGGATCAACTCCGCCGTTTCACAGAGCTCTACAAGCTCGATCCGATATGGACCCGCTCATCACGTCGGAAGACTGAATATGCAGAGTCAATGATAGAGAAGGCATGGGGTTGGCCATCTGTGAAAGAGATAGAGAGAAAGCGGCGGGATACGACTGAAGTACTTGTAAAGTGTCAGTCTCATCCCTTTACATACGGTATCCACTTCAGCGAACTATGTTACAGCATTCACCGTCACACCCAGCCAACTGTTTTTAATAATGGGAAAAGGTGCGAGAAATGAGTTTTCCGCGATACTGTATTCACGTTTCCCGAACAGATGGGGCCGATCTGCTGCAGTTGTCGATGCAGTATAACGTGCATATATCCTTGACGCTCAGCCCACTCGCTCTACGCGTTGAAGGCTTACGAGGGTCTCTGAAGGGATTGACCGAATATATCAGCTCGTTAAAGAAGGTACAATTCTTACTCTTACATATTTATGCATCCTTCGAACCCTTTCTTCCTAGGGTATCATTGACGAGATATTTGAACTTCCAACTAGTCATCCCATCCGGCCAGATCTGTTGCAACGCATATCTCGGTTATCTGGCGCGTATGTTGAGAATCATGGTAACAGAGGCAAAGTGTGCATTCGCAGCCAAAAGTTTATGAACCCTTACTCATCGTCACACAGGTCCGCATATGTGCCAAAAATCTCAACGACATTACCGCCGCCGAACGGTTAGCGCTCCGCGCTTCACTGGAGGTCAGTGTCTTTTCTAGCAGCGACATGGATTTGGGTTACATCAGGCTTCTAGGTTGGAACACAAGCGCGCACCGTTTGTTATGATCCACCCAGCAAGACAAGGGACTCCCCTATTGAAATCTCTGAGCCACATAGGTATTCTATATATCCATTCGTCACTCCTTGTTCCTTCCCATGGACGATGCATTCCGGTGGTGCATTCCGACTGCGCCGAGTCGCGGATTGGTTGGGTGTCGACTCTTACGAAGATATAGCATCCACCGGTGGCCTGACTCGTAATCCACACCGTCTGCTAAACCTCAATCAGTAAGTATGTTGCGGAGCGGCCACTAGCACAGCTAATTACGCTCTAGGAGTGGAGAGGAGCTCAGCCAACTCATCTGTCCAACCATGCCCGAAAGTGCCTCGTTTGGTCAGAGAATTATAACGGCTTCGTATGCTTACTCTTTGGTCCCCAGATGGGTACTAAAAGGATTTCCAGACTCGGCCATATGCTAATATCATCAGGCGACAATTCACAACGAGCCACAATATTTCCTCCACTAAGAGGTACCTTGTCTCTTCCGGACATCCTCGAATGGGTTGAAACCTCCAGAACACCATTGACTTTTGTTCCAAGGTCCGTATCACTGGGTTTCATCTGAGTTGCTAACGTTCTCATTTATGCAGTGTTCCACCTCCTATGATGACGGTCACCGTTGGTAAACGAAGAGTTTTACACCGATTGGTTTACAGGACATTGCCGCGGATAGCTGGCCAGGTTCCAAAACTACCCCAGCAGGTTTTGAAGTTCGAAATCGAGCTTTCTGGTCCTTCATCCATCAGCACTCGAGCAATGCAAGATCTTGAAAACGCGTCGAAGCTCAAGGATGTGTCATTGCCCGACAAGTCGAATTCGAGCGCAGACCCCCTCTTATCTCAAGGAAGTGTTTCTCAGCCTGGTAGCCTACCCGAAGCATTGAACAACGTGTCGGAGTCGAGCTGCCAAGTGGGTATGGAAACATACGTCAACCTAATGTTGCCAGACCGGTCAGTATACTATTTATGGATGGCTCACCTCCTGACGTCTTGCCATTCAGCCCAATGGATGTGCAACTTTGTATCTTCGACTGGGATGGTATAACTTTGACGCAGCAACCACAAGTCCTTCGGGAGCACACCGACAAGCTTCGTGACTTGTACGTTAACTCCCCGTCACCGAAGTTGAAATACTGAGCGTTCTCATAGCTTGACCAATATGGCCCAACTGCCACAACCCGATCCACCAGCGACATTCAGCTACGAAGGAAGGGCATATTACCTCCACGATAGCTTGAGTTTGAGGCAAAGTAACAACCCGATCTTATTATCATCTGTCCCAAGTGATTGCCATGCGGATAATTTGGTGGAGGTCTGTAGTGAGAGCATTGTAGATCTTCAGAGTACCCAGAAAACGGAACTCTGCCAGGTCAGTTCTCCGTTTGCCCATAGCTCGTAGGCTCAATTACTCTTAGGTGAAATTTGATAGTGCTATTGAGGGACAGAGTTGGAAGCATTTCCTCGCAGCATGCGATCAACTTAGCGTAGCGTCCTTAGGATCGCGAAACAAGAAGGATAAACCAGAAACAGCCTACCTTGACAAATGATATTTCGCTCTTTTGGGGCTCACAACAAGTCATGTTGTGCAATGGAATAAACAAATAGACAAGGGGCTTGCCACGAGTCTTCGAGAGCAAGAAAAAAGGACTCGGGTTCTAGCTATCTACGTCCACCGCCTTTTCTTTTCGCCTTTTCACTGCGCTTTTTAGCTCGTACCTAAGAAGTGGTGTAAGATTTTCAAGTCTAGAATTGGTCGCGGCAGGTCCGCACCTCTTTTCTCATCCTGGCATCTACCATGGTGTAACGACCTTTGACACCTTTTGGTCGTCCTTTAATGCCTCTGTGAGCACCCTTTGCGACTATCACCTTAACCTCTTTCTTCTTGCCCTTCGCAGTGCCTTTCCGCACGAGCTTCTCGATCTGCTGAGCTTTTTCCCGTTCAGACATGTCCGCTGTTGCGTTTACGCCTTCAGCCTTCTTCATAGCCTTCTCAAGGCGTTGGGCGGCTCGCAATTTCTTCCGACCCTTGGCTTCTGCGATTTTCTTGATCGGGCGTGAATCAAGTGCACGCTGACGTGCCCTCAAGATAGCAACCGCCTCCTTCGTGACAGGGATATTGGGCTTGTAATGCTTCGCCTCATCGTCGAGGAACCAGGAAGGGAGGCTATCCTTGGCGTTAAGCGAATAGCGATTGAATCCATCATTCAGGAGCATCATTTTGGTGGTTTTGCGATTGACCAACTGCTGTGCGAGAGTGACCGCTTCAGCAGTCGTTAGACCATATTCTATGGAAGGGATCAGTTTTGGTCTATCTCGAAGTCCAAAGTCGCACTCTGTATGTGAGCCTGATTTGCTTGATCCGCATTTTCGTCCTCAACATTCCACATGTCGGCGTCATCCCGAGATCCAGCAGGGACAATCTCGAAATCACTCGCCTCGGACTTGTCATTGTCAGAAATGAGACGGGACAAAAGGTGGTGATATACCTTGTCTCCCTGGGTTTCCTGTTGGCTTTCACTTGAGTTCGAAATCATGTCTATGTCGGCATGCTCGTCATCTTCATTTGGTTCCGCCACATCTTTGAATATGTCTTGGCTAAACCAGAGTTGCGCAGCCCGGGAGGGTGGTTGAACGTCGGTGTGTTTCCTGAGGGCTAGATTAGGTCGTTTTCGTTTCTGGCCCGGAATGGGTTGGGGTTCGTCATAATCGCTCTCATCTGAAGAAGCGTCACCAAGTTGCTTGGCTGCCGCCATCTCCTCCCAGCCGCCGTCTTCGCTACTGTCATCACCACTCTCGGCGTCGCTCTCGCCTCTCAGACCGCTCCATTCATCGAATTGACCTTTTTTCTTCCTCGCCTCTACCACCCGGTACTTCGCGTCCCTTTCCTTCACCTTCTCTCGATAAGCATCATACATGGTATCGAGGTCAGCTTCGAGCACGGAGACTCTTCTTTCCCTTTCTTCTTCGGGACCAATAATTTCTTCGCCGCTTCCTTCCACTTCTTCGACCTCGTCGTCGTCGTCATCGGATGGCATCTCGTCGCCCGAGGCAAGCTTGCTGATGCCACCCCTTTTCCGAAGTCCCCTCTGCGTATTAACAAGGTCAAAGATGTCATCTTGACCCATATTCAGTGAGGCATCATTTTGTTCAAGACCGATATCCAGAGGAGCTGTCATCTGCAGCTGCAGTCGTTGGATAGTTTTCGCTTTGATTTCGTTGGCCCTTCTCCTCGAGCGTTTTGCTTTCGCTGCCGCCTCTGCATTCCGTCTCTCAAGCTGACGTAGACAGTCAGTCAGAGGAATACTGGACAGAACGAAAATCCAACCTCCTCTTGTATCTGCTGCTCCTCGTCAACCACTTCAGAGATTTCAACTGCCTCCGTAAGTTCAGCAGCGGGCTTGGTCTTCACATCCAAGCCAAGCTTCGGGGGACTCATGAGCAAAAGCGAGTTAATAGTCTGAAATGGGTCACCTCCTCTCGTACGGATATCCGCCATTTCAACAAGGTTTTGAAATCACCTTTGCCTAACACCTTGAGATCTTTGAAATTGATTTTAATGTCCGGAGTAGTAATGCTAAGGTCCAGCCACCTATCCAAAAGCCAGCTCGGTCATCTTTGAATGGGAAAGACAGATCTCGTACTGTTTCTCCTCCGCGGTTTCAAATGTAATTGTATTTGCGAGACCGAGCACATTGACGGGTTCAAAGCCGCGGACGAAATCGCTCGCGGAGATTTTAGTGAAGAGTGTATAGTCGCCATCGTCGTACCCGTCTCGCCTTCTGCGTTTTTTCTCTGGCTGAAAGACGTTAGCCTGCACGTTATTGGCTGATGAACCTTTGTCAGGACCAGAAAGCGCGGAGCCCAGATCCTTGAACACGTGCTTAGGATCAAGAAATTTTGGATCAATACGTTTTGGAGCAAGGAACTCCCGGCACACGACAAAGATCTCGGCGGAGACATTCCTGTAAATGTCTCTAAGTGGCTAGATTGATGATAACATAACAGCTGACCTCGAGGAAGGTGGTTTCGTCGCCTCTACTTTTGCAAACAATTGGCTGAACACCCAAATGAGATTGTTGTAATCGACACTTCGGAACACTTTAGTGACAAATGTTCCTCCTTTGACGAGGAATTCAACCGCCAATTTCAAACTCATGAGGACGAGTTCAGACTGGGTGTAAGCATCCTGGATCCACGCAGTGCCAACATTGGGTGCACCATCGTGAAGCACGACATCCGCTCTCCAGTCTTTGAGTTCACCTCGGAGGAGATTGCGACAGTGAACGGTAGTAATATCTGCAGCAAACGTCGCGACTCTTGGTATTGGTTTAATTGGTACCAAATCGACGCCTGGATAATAAATGATTATTGGATATGGGATGGATTTGACGGGAGGGCCGCGCCGTACCGACGATCACGCTGTTGGTTGGCATGTACTTGCTTGCGACCTGAAGCCAGCCACCCGGGGCCGCGCAAAGATCAATACAACACCGCGCAGACTCAAGAAAAGCATATTTCTTGTTGAGTTGGATGAGCTTGAAGGCCGAGCGGGCGCGGTAACCCTGCTCTCTTGGGAATATCGGTCATGGGAGATGTGCAATACGGATGACGACACGCACTTTGCAAGTTTATAATACTTGTCGAGACGACCTTTACCGGTTTTCTTTTGTGCCTTGCCCATGGCGGTCAAACGAAAGTTAGTGAAGGGTTAGAATCTCTGAGTTACCGACGTGATTGATTACGCCTATTTGGGTCTATGTGAGTATTTGTTGAAGATTAACCCATGCGAAATAGTTGAGTTCTCTCAATGACTACTGCTGGCTCCTCGTCGCCGTTGTTGCCCCTCGCGATGAGTGGTGGGGATACCTCTTCGTTTCTGTGGAGGTCAGGTTCCATCCTGAGTCAGTCCCCTCCAAGTTCACGTTGTCGATATGTCCGCTGATGGCACTCTCTTAATATCATAGCTTTCGCTGGAATGCTCACTGGAGCCTTTGGCGCACATGGACTTAAAAACCGAGCGGGAATCACTGCTGACGACCTCCACGCATGGGGGACAGCGTCGACCTATGCGGTTTGCATCCATTTTGCGGGATTGTCCGGTAACTGACCACGAATGGCAAGATTGCCAACGGGCTCGGATTGATGCTCGTGTCCATGCACCACAGATTTTCCACACATCGGTTTGCTGCGCCAGCCATATTGACGGGCGGTGTGTTGTTTTCGGGAAGCATCATGGTGCTCATTCTGAAACGGTACGTATCCTGTACCACTATCGGCTGGACTGCTGACGTTTGGGCAGAGCCAGGTTCCTTGGCCCTATCACGCCGCTCGGGGGTCTTATTATGATGGCTGGGTGAGCGAGGACTGCTTTTGCGTGGTGAACGAGACTCATGGCACGACAGTTATGCGAGTTTGGCGTTGTAAGTAGATTAGTTATACATCACGTGACCGACGCGTTGTTGTGAGGATCGTGTCAACTCCGCTTGAAATCTTGTGAAATAAGCGGACCAGCCATTCTCAATTCTTTTCTCGTCCTGACCGACGCCCCTCCCCGCCATATCGTCCCCGCCCGTCCCAGTCACCAGCCCATGTCACTCACCCGACCGACTTTGTCCACCTCCCTCTCTTTTCCTGGAAATCCCACCGCCTCTTCTTCCCGCCCTCTCAAGCGCCGTCTTTCTTCCTCCGCTGATCTTGCTTTCTTCACCCCTGCTGCCGACTCCTTCAATCCAAAGCCCTATGTACCCCACAGCGCGACCGCATCACATGTCCCAAATCCATCCAAGCTCCCTCCAACTCGAAATCATACCTCGCTAGCCCAGCATATCCCTCTCATGGACCCCTCACCATCAGATCACAATGTCGTCTTCATTCACCCGCCCTTTATCGCATTTCCCAACGCCCACCTCTATTCTGAAGGTCTCTCCTACTCCCTCATGGCCGCCAACCCCGAGTGGTTCTTGGATCCCAACGATTTTGTATCCTCCGTGTCGACAAATCCTGACGCCATACCTTATCCTCCTCAGCTTGAGCCTCCTAGAGGCTGGTGCCCCGCCAAGAAAAAGGATCTGAAAACATTGGGTCCTGACGGTTGGCCAGAGGGGGAAGAGCCGCGACTACGTTGCACCTTCTGTAGAAGAACATATGCAGGCGTAAATGCAAAGAGTATGTGGCGACGTCATGTGTACGAAAAACATAAGATTGCAATGTCAAACCGTCGCGATGGAAATGATCGTAATCGTAGTGGACGAGGATCAAACCGTAGGTTACCTGTGTGGTCCGTTCTATTTCGCCTTTGACGCCATAACAGGGGACCAGCATCGCAGCACCGTTTCTGACAAGGAAAATTTATCGGGAGATCTACGCCGAGTTAACAAGACATCCACAGATCAACTTAATAATAACAAATCCAAACCAAGACCTTTTCTTGTCCCATCGTCCAGCGCCGCTCAGAACAGAGATCAAGATGGCCAAGAAGAGAGCGATGCCACACCATTAGCTGAGCAGCCAGATTCCCCTGAGCTGGCTCCTCTCCCGAGTAGTAATTCATCGACCGACGCTGCTCTGGAAGCTAGTGTTCCCGAACCAATCCCCTTGAATAATTCTGAGTCTGACCGAATGACCTCATCCCCGCTCACTGCGCCAATCACACTTCCTATGTCCCCATACGATCCCACATTAACACCCTCATTTCGACATTCTCCACCGCGTCTCCCCTCTGATCAACCATGGCGATTTCCAAGCCCGAGTCATCCATTACACTCGAGGGCGAGGGAATTGTGTCTTGGCATGCTTGTCCGGGGAGGTAGTAGCCCAGTTATCAAGGCTTCAACAAGTGATTCTAGTTCTCCCAGCCTTGGAACCTCGAGTATCATCCATACTCCGTCCAGCGCTGTTGGACGCAGTAAACCCTTCAATGATGCGTTTGGTAGTTCCCCCGTTATATTCCGGGCTTCGCCACGTCAACTCTTCTCCGACGGTCATTCTCCTTTTCCCGCTTTCAATGCACTCGATCTTCGCAAACGCATTAACGATTCACCCCTCAGTGGTGGCCTGAGGCGACGCATGCATTATCGCAAACCTTCTACGATGAATTCCTCATTCGATTTACACGGTGATTGGCTCTCTGATGCGTCACTATCATCCACAACTACTATTGGAACGGAGAGTCCCATCCGGTCTTCGAATGAAGATCCGTTTGGTGGACTCTACAAACCATTGTTAGAGCCGAGAACACGTGAAGACGGTGCAGACCAAAGAACTCCATCGCCTTGCGGATCTTCCTCCGAGGCTGAAAGCCCGGTGATTAGGAATGCTCGTCACTCTGATGTGGGTGCGCCGGAGCTGGAAGCCGGCCTTGTGGGCCTTGGAGTTGGTTTGATGGCTCCTTTCAGATTGTCCACGTGCCGGACTCAATCTAACCAGGGCACTGATGGTTCTCTCATGGAGAACGATGAGGAGGAAGTGGAAAGGGTGCTCACTGACGGTTCCCCCGAGTCCCCGACAGAGATATTGAGCAGCAGGCACCAACGCTCGCCCCCCCTGAAGAAACGACGGACGAGCGTTGAGTGAGCGATATGCATTACCCGATGGCTATCTATTCTCGTGGTCGATGTTGTCTTTGCCTTGTTATATCACGCACGGTCATGGAAGTGGAAATCCAGGCCTTTAGATCGACTGATCTTCATACTCGTTGCATATCCTACTTGTAAAGTGTTTTGGAATCGTCCTGTATTTTTCGTCACGCAGAATATCAAACGGGGTCGTGTGAAAAAATTTCGGTGCGGCGTTCCTCTCGCGTGTAGCCCTCATCAAGGATATCAGGCAAGCATCAAGTACAGCCTGTTCGCGTCCTGCAAGACCTCCGCTCTACCGCTCGTCTACTCTCTCCCAAGCGCCAAACTCAGGTAAGCACACTTGGCTTCCCTACGAGAACGACCTCACCTCTGGAATTGGTAGCTTGATCACCACTCTCGTACAAACCAGTCCTCTCCGGGTCTTTGTCGTGAACTAGACATCAACGAACATAATGCAAGCCATCAAATGTATGTCGTACAGCGAAATTGACCTGTCTCTTCCTTATGACATGGCCCAAAAGGTGTCGTGGTGGGCGATGGTGCTGTCGGAAAGGCATGTGGAGAATGTTGCAACCTTCCAATAGTAGTGCTTATCGTCCGCTGTCAGACTTGCCTCCT
Source organism: Rubroboletus pulcherrimus (assembly GCA_038091165.1). Classification (NCBI taxonomy): domain Eukaryota; kingdom Fungi; phylum Basidiomycota; class Agaricomycetes; order Boletales; family Boletaceae; genus Rubroboletus; species Rubroboletus pulcherrimus. The sequence goes on from JBBPNY010000040.1 coordinate 36,973, forward strand.
CATATCTTATACCACGAACGCCTTCCCGGTGAGTCCTGGACGCGCCGTTTATCGATACAGGACCACTGACAGCAAGGCCCCAGGGAGAATACATACCAACAGGTACCTTCACTACTCATGAATCGGCCCAATCCTTACTTATATGGGAAAAGTCTTTGATAATTACTCTGCGAACGTGATGGTGGACGGCAAGACTATTTCTCTTGGGCTGTGGGATACGGCCGGACAAGAAGATTATGATCGTCTTCGTCCACTCTCTTATCCTCAGACAGACGTCTTCTTGATCTGCTTCTCCCTAGTCAGCCCGCCAAGCTACGAGAACGTCAGGACCAAGGTACGTTCCATCAGGTTTACAAGGATTCCAATCAAGCCCACGCCTATCTCCTCAGTGGTGGCCCGAGATTTCGCACCATGCACCATCTACCTCGGTGGTTTTGGTTGGCACTAAACTGGATTTGCGCGAGGATCCTGCTACCATCGAGAAATTGCGTGACCGGTTAGTACTTTGAAAGAACTTGTCGTCCACCATTGCCCATCAACGACACATTCATCAGCCGTATGCAGCCCATTCAGTACAGTCAAGGTGTTTCCATGGCTCGAGACATAGGGGCAGTCAAATACCTGGAGTGCTCCGCCCTGACGCAGAAGGGTCTGAAGACCGTATTTGACGAAGCCATCCGCGCTGTTCGTGAGTGATGCACATCTTTCTCGCGTGCAGTTCTCATGTTTGAGTTACTAGTGAACCCTCCCCCGAAGAAAGAGAAGCGTGGCCGAGGATGTGTGATCGTATGATTGATGAGATAATTGAACCAGAGACTGAGGGGACTATTCTTCCGTAGATGGATTTCCTCTGCATTTCACACCCATTTATGTCCTGCTGACTTTACGACTGGTATGCTATTTTTCTTTTTTTTCCTCCTGTCCACGAGAGTATACGTTGTCTGGCTCCATGGACTGAATTGAGAGAAAACATTTCAGGGATGGCGCATTAGACTTGTGCTGTGTTTTCACCTTGTTGTGTCCCCTTGCTCGAGCCTTGTGAGAATAAACAACTGTCTGGATTTACCATGCAAATTAGTACTGGCTCATGCAAACTACTTGTACAATGCAGATGTTTCAGAACACCACTTCTCATCTTGTACAGACCTGAAAGGATCACAGGATAAGACTTCCTCCAAACGATGTATTTACTTCTGTTTGTACCTAAGCCGCATGTTGCAGCGTAGTAAGCCAACGTATGCCGTTCCACTTCGTGTTTTACGACCATGTCTGGTCCACTCGCTGGGCCGTCCACGCTGAGAGACATCGTCCATCCCCAGTTTCACCAAAACAATTTCCCCGAGGAACTCTACATCAAGACCGATCTCGGTCTAAAGCTCGACAAAGGTCAGTCCATCGGTCCTCCCAAGTGCACCCTTTTCCAACGCGTCCCAGATGACCAGATCTGTCGTCTCTCGCTAACACCCACGGGCTGTCCTCTTGGTCCGTTGCATTGTCCCTTGAGACACACCACGCCATCTTCGCAAAATTTTCAGCCTCCCAAGCAGTTACCCACACATCCTCGAGACCGAGAGCGCTTGGCCACAGTCTGCAAGCACTGGCTTCGTGGTTTGTGCAAGAAAGGCGACGCTTGCGAGTTTCTTCATGAATATAATCTCCGGCGTATGCCTGAATGTTGGTGGTTTGCAAAATACGGGTATTGCTCTGCTGGAGACGAGTGCCTCTATGCTCACCCTAAGGAGCGTCGTGTAGAGTGCCCCGACTACAAGCGCGGGTTCTGTAAACTTGGTGAGTTAATTTCCTTTGCACTCTCACTCGAGTTTTCCTTATGGGATAGGCCCCTGTTGTCCCCGAAAGCATGTCCGACGCGTAGCGTGCCAATTATACTTGACAGGCTTCTGTCCCTTAGGTCCAGAGTGTCCCCGCGGACAGTGGGTGGCGAATCCTTCTTCACTTGCATGCAGTAATGGTTGCTTTTAGTCCAAAGCCTGGCTTGCCCTCACCAAGGGCTTATGAGCCACCCTCGCCGCCTTCGAACCGTGACCTTGGCCCACCTCCGCCTGGTTATGGTCGGTATGCCGACTACGATCGAGGGATTTTGAGTGGATCCACCACCAGTCAGGGGAATGCTGTAATTGGTTCAAATGGACCCCGTCGAAATTTGGATGATGTGCTCTGCTTCAAGGTGAGCGTTCTACATCCGCCTCGCTAATTTCCTCATCATTTCTGCAGTGTGGTGAGAAGGGACATTACGCCAATCACTGTCGAAATCGCAATGTTCCAGGTAACCGCGGTGGACTAGATCGTTCGAAGAGGTATGGGAACACAGAAGATTGATTGATCGTATGTGTATTTGCAGTTACTATCGAAAGAGTTGAGTACTGTAAGTAGTTGAAAGCGGCTGATATAATAGAACCCACCATCTGTGCAGTCAGTATAGCGAATAGACAGGCTCACATGTGAAGAACGTCAGGACGAAGAGTCGGTTCTATCCTGCGAACTCGACTCCAAGAATTGAAATATTTCGGACCCCCAAGAGCGATGCGGTCGACCGTTGCATACACCAACTCCCACGCTTTTAAACAAGGTCCCCGTCGGCGCTTCCTCTAGCCGATACTCCTTATCATAATCTCTGGTCACTGTGGGCAGCGATATGGGGTGGCAAAAATCATTTAGTCTTCCGAGGCGATCCAAGGGTTGTCATCTCGTAACAGACGATGTCCTGGCTCAGATATCCGAGGGTATAAAAGATGTCAAGGTAAAGCGTAACCTCTTGATGATTTAGGTCGGATGTGGTTGCTATATTTTGCTCTAGGTTGGGATGTTATTTCTTTTCATGTGGGTGAAGATCGCCCGGAGTAATCAAGGCCCTCACCGACTAAACTGCTCACAGTCAACACACTTCTGCGGCGTTGTCTATCAATGAAAATTTTGACGCAGGCAAGCCCCACAGACGACTGGTTTATCTTCAGCGGATCTGACTTGCATACAGATGTTCGCAAAGGTAGTTTTCGGTGTCTTGGCGCGGAGTTTTGACGCGATTGCATACCCTATACCCCCTAGACATGGATATGGCGTTGGACACCATCGTTCCGGAGACTTTAAGATGGAGGCACACTGATGAAGGTCCAGAGTATGTCGCCACTGTATGAATGTCTGCCCATTTTGACGGTTGTGATGTCTGCCTGCAGTGATTCGTAAGTTCGGAAATTCCCTTGTGGTCCTCTCAGTCCTAACAGACACAGTGTTTCACACACTAAAGCGACCCTTGTTGGCTCCACGATATCAATGCCAATCACAAATGGCTCTTTGAACCTTGGGACATGGCAAGGCGTGTTTGGGTGCTCTGTGTGTGGATGGGCCCCGCTGACATAGGTCATAGGCATATACCTCACCGAGTTCAGGCATGTCGCACACACTAGACGTGTTGTGGCCACTGTTTTGTGAGCAACTCTAGCCTATCTTATAGATGGCCATTATTAACAAACGTAGGTCATAATTGTTCAGTCATTATTTCACAATTGCGATCAACGGCGTCTGTTTGATCAGGGAGAGATCAGTTGGTTGTCTAGACGGAGCGAGAGTGGGCAAGCGGATTCGCTGTGATTTAGAACCGAGTCATACTTGTGTCAGCATTCGCGACTGGCACGGTGTGAGGAGGGAGGATGACAACTTATGCCTGACTCTTTGTAGTCTACCCCGATTTGGCCGCGTGAGTGGGCAAATTTGAATTAAGTAGCATCATGGCAGCAAGTTTAGCGACACTCAGGCTTTGCATGCTTACTTACTCTTGGTAAATCATCTCCAGGACGGCCTCTCAAACGCCCTGTACCTTCTGCTCTCCGCGCTTGGCAGCCTGAGACCTGACAGGGGACACCGAACACAGCGTATATCCGCCAAGCTCGACACGCAAAACATATGCCAAAGGCCACTTCTAGCACTAGTATCGCAGGTCGTCCTGCTCTCCGTAGAAATCAGGTTGGTGCCATCAGTTCACAAGCATCTTTGCCAAACAGACCATCTTCCCCTATAGGCCTGCCGCTCCTGTCGAAAGCGAAAGCTTGTATGTTGCGGTCATGTCAAGTGAGCCCTCCAAGTGCTGAGCAGTCTGAAAACAGAAATGTGATGCCGCTCGTCCTCATTGTGGTACTTGCCTCAAGTCAGTCCTTCCGTTCCTAGCGGAGTACGCTTCTCATCTTTTTCCAGACAGTGGCAAACCTTAATCAGTGTTCCTGCACCTCCCGGATATGCGTAAGCGTACTGGCCAGGTGATGATGCTTGGTACTCAAAGGTGGCCAGACATCCATCAGAACCGCAATGCGTTTATGACCCGGTCGATGGGTTGGCACTTGCTCCAGATACAGATCCGATTGAAAAAATACGGATGCTTGAAGAGGAAGTCTGTACGCCCTTATATATTTCGCTGAGCTGACCATGGAAGACCTTACACGATTCCAGCGAAGCTCAGGATCCAGCTGCAAGAGCAGAGCAATGTCGTGTCGCTCACCCATCATAACCAAGCTCATCATAGACCGGACTCAGCTTCATCCTCGTCGGCCTCCAGTGGTCAAACACCCGCCACAGGGAGCAAATATTTGCTTCACGGCATCAAGAATGTCTCGGCATTGACACTTCGACAAGACAGTCCAAGTCCAGAACTACACGGAGTAACAGATCGAAGTTCTGCCGATGCTGTCCTGCAGCTCATCTACTCGGGATGGAATCCTGATCTCCCAGAACCTCATATACTCAATCACTAGTTTGTGGCGATCTTCTTTCCCCTTCCACCAAAGTAGTACTGACTTCGCATCATAGTATAGAGCTATTCTTTAAATGTGATCCTTGCGGTCCGCGAATACTCCACCGTCCCTCTTTTTTATCTGCAATGCGCCTTCATCCTCGGGACCCTACATTCCCACATTCTGCCATTCTCCATGCCATCGTAAAGTCTTTTCTTGTTCCATCTATTTTACTGACCCAAAGTCTAGTGTGCGTCAGCCTCTCGCTGGTCATCACGCAACGTAGCCGTGCTTCCTGATGGGTCTCACAGGGATGAGTTCGCTGAATATCACGCAAGCAAAACCCGGCAATATATCGACAGAACAATGGCTACAGGAGAAGACATATTTCAAGTTGTTCAAGCTTGCATCCTCCTTTCCTGGTATTTCTATCAAGAGGGCCGATGGGTGGAAATCTGGATCTTTGCTGGCTTCCAAACCCGCGTCGCAGTGCCGTTGCGTCTGAATTACCCGGGAACATTCTCTACGCATGGCAGTGGCTCCCCAGGCGGATATTTGCCACCTCCAAAGGACTTTCGTGACCTCGAAACCCGACGGCGTACGTGGTGGATGTCAGTAATTTTTGACAGGATCGTCTCCGTTGGTGGCTGGATCCATGCAATTAACGAGCAAGATATCGGTACCGAGCTTCCTTTGAGGGGCGAAGACTTCGATAGCGAAGTACTGGCAACCTCCTCTGGACTATCCCCTACTAATTCAGAGATTAGCAACTGATTCCCAGCAATCCTCAGGATATGAGCTCGGAAGACATATTCACAACACATCTTCCCAGATACACTGATTCATTTCTGCTTCTTATCAAGGCTGTCATGCTGTTTGGTCGTGTCACGGATTTCAATGTTCGGGGTAATCTACGCGCCCCAACAGCGCCAAGCAAGCACCAAGACCCTTATGCAATGCCAGGATTTAGCGAGTTGGATAGCCTCGTCCATCATGATTTCCTCGAGAACCTTCCCCACATATATAGATTCAACATCGGCGTCACGGACGTTTCAGGAAGTTCACAGTGTGTTGACACTGACTTGTATATGGTTCACATAATGCCCCATGCGTAAGCTTGGATGCTGTTGTTCAATCGAATTGGCTAAATGACATTGACAGAGCCACGATAACTCTTCACAACCCCTATATGGATCTCAATGACTTGCAACGCGCCTCAACTAACCGGTGTATCAAAGCTGCGCAAGCAATACTTTCAGCTTATTTCATGCTTTCAGCGACTTCTCTTGACCTCACCCGACTGCATCCATTTGTCACTGTATGGGTTGTCTTCTTACCATGAACTTCAATGCCTGATGTACACAGATCTGCTGGTATCTCGCTGCAGTCGTCCAAGTCCAGGTTTGTAGGCATTTCATAGAGATTGGTGATCGCGCCAAGGAGGCTCAGGTTTGGGGGGAAATCAACGTGCTCCGGTGCGCTGATCACCCATTACAACATTTGTGCTGCCTGACACCCGAGCAGCGAGGCTATGTTGAATTACGGGGCGAAGTCTCCCATCGGGAGTAAGTCTTCATCGAGGAACTGGTCCTGCCTCTTACAGATCCCACAGTCCGGCAAGAAAAGTTGCTTCAGGGTCTCATGAAAGAGATTGTCAGGCTCACGACTCAGAAGAGACCTCTAGAAGCTGGACTGCCCCTTTATCCATTCTCTCATACTACTTTATTTGCTTCGCCGGCTGTTCCACTCAACGATGCACCTATGGCGCCTTTGCCTAATCCAAGCTCATTGGGGCAATCTGATGGACTAGCTTACAATAGCGCATTCGAGATATACTCAGGATCCACCACGTTTCCTATCGTCTCGTCACCCTCATACTGTATACCATCATCCACTCCGAACGAAATGCACACTGGAGCTGGATAGAACAGTGCAGCTCGGAGTTGCCCATGATAACTTACTGCGCCACCTCTTGAATTCATTGATTTGTATCATACTACGGAAAAAAAAAGGCAGAATAAAGTGCCCTTTCATCCAGACGACTAGCTGCACAGTGCGTCGCGTAACAGTAGTACTGTGGTGATAATTTATTCGCGGTCACCATGAGACTGTCCTCTGCGTCTCTCAGCCTCCAGCAGAGCATCAAACGTGGCTTGCGCGGCTGCACGCTCGTCCGCTTCGGCGATGGAGGAACTATCGCTAGGAGGTGGACTGGAATCAGGGAACCTGCTGCGTTCGTGGCGCTGTCGGATAGTATCCCAAGACGACTGGCCAGTACTGTGTGAGTTAGCAGCTCTGATCTCGTCCCACCTGGTCCTGGGTTGGGTTGGATCTGACCTGGACACGTCACCATCTACGAGCTGAGTACTCTGTTAACCAAGATGGCGGTAAAAGATGAGCTTACCAACGTTGTCCTGGTCCCGAACCCACCCCTCCTCAGGAACCATGCTCGCATCTCGCGTGTGACTTGTGTGGTCAAGGTCTGGCTTGATCTCTGGCTTTTTTGCGAACATTTCTTTGAATGCGAAGCCTATCTGTCCACTTCCGCCGAGTCTCTCATCAACATGGTTTAATGCTACAATGAAGCCCTGGGGATTCTCCAAAGAGTTCGCGAACCGGTAGTGAACCAAAAATTGTCTGAAAGTGCCATATGTCGATCCCACTAGGAAGGCTGCAACCGAACCGAGACGAAGCCTCCAACTGTTCCACCTTGGTCGGGCGAGGTAAGAACCATAGCCATACACCGCGGCCGACGTTCCTGCGCCATATGCTACCTGTGTTGAAATGTGCTGTCAACCATGAACGTGAACAGTATCATTTGGACCCACATGCCAGTCCACACTTGGGCCAGGCAGGAACCTGGTTGCTAACTCGTAGTCATGTGGGGATAGAACGTGTTCCTCCAGTTCAGGCCGCAAAAGTTCTGCAGTGCGTTGGCGAGTGGTAAATGTTTTGTGGAGCCATGTAATCGTGGTCAGGTAGGACATTGGGGGGTGCTTGACGGCATGGAATAAAGTAGTGCGGCAGGGGGCTCAAAAAGTTACCATTCACATCATTACCGTACTCTAACCTTGAACCGTCTCTGGGAGTACACGTTGAACGATGGTCACAAGTTACTTGGACGAGCCCCCACCCCCGCCGCCAAAACACGACGACGGTGTGATGGCCAGAAGTTGTTTGGATGAGCCCCCACCGCCGCCACCAAAACACGACGACAGTTTAAGGGACAAGCACACTGCCCAGCCAATCGTGTCATCCTTAGGTATCCCAACAAAAAGCCCTCTCCCTCGCGATCACCTCAGCCTCTGACTCCTATGTCAGGCCTCGACAGTCCCCTGTCTCCAGTACCATCCTCCCCGCCCTCCACAGTGGATAAGACTCCAAAATATAGTCCATTGGCCGATCTTATAGAGAGCGAGAAAGCATATGTCGAACTCCTCACTGGCATAGTCCGAGTGCGTCTCACTTCACCTCGTTCCATATCCTGCCTCATCGTTCGTACCACAGAAAGTGGCCGCTGCCTGGTCACGATCAAACCTTCCCCCGCCAGAACTCGACGTCATGTTTCGAAGTGTGGAAGGGGTATACAAGACGAATCGCACGCTCTTGGCAGTGAGATCTCATTCCACCCGGCCTGACGGCATCATTTCTAATTCCTCGTAGAAGCTCAAGGAGATCGGCGGGAATCCATCCTCTCCCAAGGCCCTTGGTGACCTATTGATGCGCTGGGTAGGCATACACTTCGATCCCCAAGACCTGTTCTCAAAATGTGGAAGATTGATGAATTAGAACCACCTTACATGGCATATGCCGACAGATACTGTATTGGCTTCGATGATTGGGAGTTCGTCAAGTCAAATTCGAAGCTTCCTGCTGTCCTGCAAGCCTTCTCAGCATCCAATCCTCCACCGCCTGCTTTGCCGCAACCCACACGCTTGCCGAGTCCCTCTCTTTGGACCCTCGACGCACTCTTTTTACTACCAAAGGGGCGTCTACAGTACTACAGGAAGCTATACAGCAGATTGCTCAAAAGCACGACTCCCGGAAGAAGCGATCACCGGCTGCTAACAGGGGCACTGGGGAAGCTGGATGCTCTTCTAGCGACTCTTGATGACAGAGCCAACAACGGTATCGGCACTCCTGGACCATCGCAAATACCACTCCCTCCCCGCGTAAACACTGGGGCGAATCCGACTACTGTGATACCCATGGAACTATCCACGCACGAACCGATGGAAAGTGGCGCCCTGCTTTCAGGACAGTTTGGCGCAGATTCTGCAAGCGCTGCAACATCTCTGCGGGGTAGTTTCTCCTCCAGAGAGTAAGTCTATCAATCTCTCCACTTACTAGACTTTTCATATACACCCTTAGTGAACGCCTTTCGCAAGAGACAGCATCAACCTCAGTCAGTCGGGAGTCCTCTCGAGCTATGTCATCGCCCGTCCTTGATCTCGAGAGGCGCTTGGCTACTAGAAACACACTCGATATATTTACGATGCAACCAAAGGTTCGTGGTGCAATATTGCACACGTTGTTAACTTAGCCATATCTGCAGCAAATTCGACTGCAAATAGCACCACCGACCCTTCCTTACACCCGCGAGATACGTTTATCAGTCAAGGTGCTTGTACGATTTACCCCCAAGGCGACAGGAGTAGAGGTTGTGCATCGTCACGGAAACGTTTATATTTTGTCGGATCTGTTTCTTCTATGCGAAGAAATGTCCCGAGATGAGAGAACTGCCAGAGGTGACGATGGGCAAGATATGCATCTGTGCTATCCTCCGCTTTCCGGCAAAGTTCTCAGCGCAGCCGAGGTGTATGGACAAGGTTGGTTAGGATACTCCTCCAAGTACACGTTGCTGATTGTGTCCATAGAGAATGCCCTGCAAGTCTCTATCATGCGTAAAGAGAGACTGGTTTTGGAGGCTGATTCCCAACTCAAACGAGACCGAATTCTCAACGAACTTCAAGAGTGTATATCGTTTGCAAAAACGAGTAAGAGTTGCTCCGTATTTTTGAGGTCAATTCTTCTCACCTATCAACCTAGTCTCGAGAGCCGCGCAAGAGCCTGTACCACCCATACCTCCTATTGGTAATCTTCCTCAATCACCCGCTCCGCGCCTCAAAAGGTCTGGTAGTTATTCGAGGGAGAGACCCGATCGAGCCCTCAATCCTCGGTTACTTCCGCAATCCCAACCAGGCAAGATCGTTGACGCCACTTTCACAACGAACAAGACTCTGACGGATTTTTCGCCTAAGCAAAACAACGGTCTGCTAGTGACGGAGCAGCAAAATGTGGTTCTTACCCAGCATGAGACGATCCAGCCACGTGCGGTTGGCAGCCCCCCAAGCAGTCCTGTTTCACCAGGGAATGGACAACGGGTACCTATGTTGCACAATTCAGGCCCAATATACCCGCCACGTGGATCTTCCGCAGGGTACGCCACCAATAGCCCACCTTCCTCTTCTGTACCAGGACAAATCGTTCCTTCTGTACGGAGCGCGATTAGTCAATCGCAATCGCCGCCTTTTGCGATGCCCGCCTCAGACCTTCCTGGGGGACCAGTTGGGGTGTATTCATCGCCGATAGCGCAGAACCCCGTTCCGCAAAATTCGACTCTAAGACACCATGCTTCCCTACACTCGCTTCGTCAGCAACCTCTGCAACATCAGCCCTCCTTGCATTCCCCCCCGCATAGACTGAACCACCAGAACGTTGCCTCTGCTCCTCATCCCCAAACGGGTCCATATTCCCAAAACGGGCAGCCATTCCCTACACATCCATCCAACCCACCAGTAGTGTCTCACCCAATTGAACAATCTCCCCGCAGGCTCCAGAAATCTCTATCGTCGCGGTCACTTCATGCACAATATCAGCATAGCGAAAACCCATTGCCCCCATTGCCCACATTACCGGATGGCTTACCCCCGCCACAACGCCCATACAGTCAACGCAAGAACTCGATGGGTTCTCTGAACATACCAATGTCGAAACCCCTCCTCCCGTCGATGCAAATGGGATCGAGAACGAACTCAGTTGCGGAACCCTCAATTTTAGATCCGAGCCCTCCCACGTCTCCAGCCGAAGAACGCAAATCGCTCGAACCCGTACGGTCTGTAATCGCGGCACAAATGAAGTGCAAGGTATTCCATCAGCAACAACACGCGCAATGGAAGTCATTGGGCTCGGCGGAGTTGACTCTCTACCGCCAGGAGCCCACGAATGTCAAGCAGCTTGTTGTGGCAGGTAGCAAAGAAAAATCGATTCTCATCTCGACGATCGTCCTGACGGATGGAGTTGAAAGGGTGGGGAAAACTGGTGTGGCAATTGAGCTGAGTGATGCAGGGGGTGCACGAACAGGCGTCATTTATATGATTCAGCTGCGGAATGAAGACTCTGCGAGCGGGCTTTTCAAGACTTTACTTGCAGGCTCTGACCGGGCGGCATAAATAAGGTCTTGACGAGCTCAATCCGACCAAGGACTTGCTCGTCTGACTGGGGACACTGCATCCTTGGGCTATGAATTTTTTTACTTTACTCGTTGCCTTTTGTGCCTTTGATGGAGGATTGGTCGCAACAATCTTGTGTACCCGAGATATCTCAGTATCATTGCAATGTGGCGGGTAATGTTACAAGCTGAACGGAAAGTGAAAAGTGGTCACTGCCACATATCCCGATCTGAGGCAAGCCCCGCGCAACATCTTCTGTACGATGAGGTTGAAGGTAACCTGTCACACGCGTTCTACTTCCAGGGGCATCCAGGATGAAAATGTAATCTGGTACTTCGTGAGCTACACCAAATCTCGATAAGTATTTGCAAGGCAATTACCCAGAGTCGTCCTCCAGTAATGCGTAAAGCTAGTCCACATTGGCTCACAAGCGCCAGCTTTTTTTGTCGGCAAGAGGTTTCTGGCACCGTATGTTGCGACATCGTCGCCTTCTAGTAGCGATGACCGTTGTCCCTCGTCATATGCACTCCGCAAGCGATGCCCAACAAGAGTAGACAGGTCGGTGTCCGATAACAATGCGTCGGATGGATTGGAATTCCTCGAGTTTCGAATAACCCTATCGGGATCAGCTTCTTCTTCACCGCCCCCTTCGTCCGCATCTTTCGTGATGGACGCAGGCACAGTTGGATCTATGGAGACGTGCACGACACGCGAGACTTGGAGTCGTTCTTGTTGTTCAAGAGACAGTGGTTCACCAGCTAGCAAGGAGTACGCGGGGTCATCAGGAGCGAAATTGAAGTCTGCTCGACGTTCATATTACAACGGAGCTGTGGGTGCATGGGTTCCCAGAAGTTCTTACCTCCCGCGATGATACAGGGCCAGTCACGGAGTTGCCAGAGCTCTTGGAATGCGGTGACCTCACGAACCAGGAGACTTGCTTGCCTATGACCAATTCTGGACTTGAGCACAAAAAGGTGGGGATTTAAGTAACCTGCCTCGCTCTTTCATAGGTATACCTGTAGCGAATTCACGTCAGCGAAATTGTTGAAGAAGATAGTCGTGCACGAACGCGGGATGCCAAAACAGATGCGTCGTTGCGATAATGTAGCTCTGGACTTCTGGTTCTGGACCTATACTTTGAAGCGCCACGATTTTTGCGATGTTCTTGGTTCGATGGCTCGACCCAATGCGTGCCTGCGTACTTAGTTCAGGGTTGCTGTGCACTTCCAATTTGTCATACTCTATCGTGGCTTCATGCACGCTCCGGAACATGGCATTCTTGTACGCAATGAGGCATCCATGGGGTTTGTCTGTACCACTCGCAAAAGAGTAAGCGTATCCAGCGAGATCGAGCGCAGGAAGGAGCTTGTCCAGCCTGTCGACTTCCTGGAATTCATTAGATCGTGTTCGAGAAACGTTGCTGGACTTCGCGAACCTGCATACACAGGATATCGGCGTCGTGAGAGAGTATCTCAGCATGAAGCATCGGTGTCCTCTCATTCGCTTTGCGGGCCCTGCCACTGGTTGGGAAGAGCTCCGAGCCTGTGATTCATTGGGATCTGGTGGAAGAGATGTGCATTAACTCGACGCACGAACAAGACACTGAGCGAGTAGCTAGGATGCACTTTGAGCGGACTGCAGATGGATGCACAGGGACATAAGTACGGACGTTCCATGTCATGACCCTGACCGTCTGGGTGTGAGGTTGGCCCGGCGGCTTGAGTGATATCCATGGTCTCGGGAGGAAGAGAGGGAGTGTCTGATCACTAGGTTTTTCTTTGCAAAGTTTCTTTTCCAGACGTTTCAGGCGTTTTTCTTCTGCCTGGGCGATCTGTTCTGGTGTAGGCTCATAACCCATGTTGAATGGAGGGAAGATGAGGTAATCACACGCCAACGAGAGAGACACCTGACGGCCGTACACGCTGATCCGACCGGCACATGTTCAAGCTCTTCTCCACTGCGCGCCTTTGGAGGACGACCGCCCTTCGTCGCACAACTAACTCGCTCCCGTTCCCCCGCAGTGCCGACCGTCATCGTCGCCCAAGTATTCTCCTGCCCACTCAGTCAAGGTCTCTCGCTTCCATGGCTCCATTTCAAGATCATTCAGCCATTCCAGATGACGCCTTGACGTCTTTTGGCAATTTTGACCTTGTCCAGCGTTTCCAACTGGATTATACCGATGTGGCCGTCTCAAAATGGCGGAGCCGTGTGAGCGGTTTGACCCTTGTTCATCTAGATTATGAGGGTGTGTACCTCAGTCTTGTCTTTTCCTACATTTCTGAATCTGTCTCCAGCTCCAATCATTAATGGATACTTTGTTGTCGCGACTGAGAGTAAGTTACTTCGCGCCTGTCGCAGTTGTTCCTGCTCTTCTCACTCTCTCAGTCTTCAATGACAGCGGTTGTCCTCACACCCTAGAACAGTGGGTTGTTTGGTACACTTTCCGTATTCCTGTTTCTGAAGCTGGTCCGCCAGTCTTGTCTTCATGGGCTCGGAGAAGTACCCGTACAAAGGCATTATAGACCATCTCGCTAACCGTGGTTTCTCCAATGGCACGAATGCTTGGACGGATAATGATCATACAGGCAAGCAATGTCGCGCCCCCGTCCCATCTTTTTTTCACCTCTACTTCCACGCAGCCTATACCGCTTCAACAGCTGGAGAACAGGGATTCCTTCAGCTCTTGCCGATATACCTCGATCATATACTGTACCCGACAATGTCTAATGCTGCTTTCGTGACGGAGGTACATTCGACTCCTTCAACTTAGAAAGCACTTCCCTCACTCTCCTCGTAGGTTCACCATATCAATGCAAAAGGTGAAGATGCTGGCGTAGTGTACAGCGAAATGCAAGGACGCGAGAACACCTCTGGTGATCTGATGGCTCTCCGGTCAGCGCTGACCCATCGATGGTTTTGTCCGTGCTTATATCTCCTTTAGCTCCCAACGTATCTTGTATCCTCCGGGCAGTGCTTACCGTAGCGAAACTGGTGGCTTGATGGAAGCCCTGCGTGTTCTCACCGTAGAACAAAGTAAATCCTCCGTTGGCCTACTTACATTAACTTATACCCACTTTGCAGTTCGGCAATACCACAGCACATATTATGTCCCTCATAATTTGTCGTTGATAGTCACTGGGAAACTTTCAAGTGGAACCAGATCTCTTCTCTCTGTTCTCCAAGAGAAGGTCGAGCCTAGCATTATCGTGCATGGCCAAAATCAGGGACCGCGTCCAAAAGGTTGGGAACGACCATTTGTGGAGACGGCCAGTGCCAACCGCGAGCGCATCAAGGAGGTCATCAAGGAAGCCGTGGAGTTCCCAGAGAAAGACGAGAGTCAGGGTGAACTGCTTGTGACGTATAATGGCCCACCTCCAACAGCATTCTTGGAACGAAAGGTTTGCTTGATTTCAGGAATTTGTGAGTAACTTGCTCAATACATTTTTAGGCTTTAGACATATTATCTATCTACCTTACATCATCACCCGTGGCTCCTCTGAACAAAGAATATATTGAAATAGAGTCTCCCCTTTGGTAAGATTCCATCTTTACACCATGTTATCATACTCATGCCCTTGAAGCTCTTACATCTACTTTAGCGAAGATGCTCGCGCTACAATGGTAGACTTACCCGTTTACATTGGTTCCGTACCCGCGGAATACTTAGACACCTTTGATGCGAGGCTCTCTGCGAGTTTCCGTCGCATTGTTACGGAAGGTATTGACACGGCCCGTATGTCGATGGTCATTAACCGGGATGAACGTCAAGTAGGATTCTTTCTTAGCTTTCACAGGTTTGTTGCCTTACTGATTCGAACATTTTAGTTGCGGAGCAAACTTGAATCTGCCAAAGGGGATACTTTTTCAGGCACGATAATAACTGATTTCTTGTACGGAGCAACGGATGGCTCGGATCTGCGTGGGGCTTTGGACGAGATCAAGTACTATAATATCCTCAGAGCTTGGAACAGCTCACAATGGACAGAACTCTTGAAGAGGTGGGTCATATGCATATCACATTGTGTGATGCTTAGTGGCATTACAAGATACTTCGTCGACCAGCCCTACACTGTCATCATCGGAAGACCCTCGGCAAACCTTGCGGAGAAACTTGAAACGATTGAAAAGGCTCGCCTGGCCGCGCAAGTCGAAAAGCTTGGATCTGAAGGTCTTGCGAAGGCAGGACAGGAACTTGGGGCTGCGAAGGCTGAACACGAATTGCCCATCCCAAAAGAGATTCTAAAGTCATTCCCAGTCCCAGATGTGAAGAGCATATCGTGGATTCCAGTGAAGAGCGTGCAAGAATTGGGCAAGGGCCGGAATATGACTTCCAGGCCTTCGTTGCGATCGGATGTTGAAAAACATATTGAGAGCGACGGTGAGCCGTTGTCGATGTTTGTACAATACGATCATGTCAAAGTGAGTTTGTTTTTCGAGTTGAAACAATTTCGAGACTGACAGACCTTGTAGTCAGATTTTGTGGGAATTCATGCATTCTTCCCGCTTGCAAATGTGCCGGATGAACTTCGCCCGTTCGTAATTTTTTGCTACACCGGTTTTCCCACTGAGATTCCGTAGATACCTCTCCACTTATGCCGCTGCGTTCTTCTCTTTACCTGTAAAGCTGGAAAACGGCGAAGTATTGGGTCATGAGGAGGTCGTCAACCAGCTCGATAACCTGACTGTTTCGTATGACGCGGGGCTCGGAATATCGGATCAATTCACCGAATTTGCGCGCATAAGTTTCAAGGTCGAGATATCACACTACGAGTCCGCCGTCACTTGGCTCCGCGATCTTGTCTGGGGCGCTGTGTTCGACAAAGAAAGGTGAGCAAGTGTTTCGCCATTTCTCATAAGTGGCTAATCCGCGGAAAAGGCTCCTTGTTTCTGCTGCTAAACTTGCCCAATCCCTTCCTGAGCTCAAGCGCGATGGCAACAATATCTTGTCATCAGTATGGGCTGAAATGTTATTTGACAAGAGTTCGACTTCGCTCGCTGGCGCAATCTTGTCCCAAGCGGAGTTTGTCCCGAAGCTTATTAAAGACCTTCAGGAGTCCCCAGAACAAGTGATCGCTGCCTTCGAGAAACTCCGAGAGTGTCGTGTGTACCATTTGTCTGGCGTGTTGGGAGGTGTCTCACCGAACTGCAATATTTGTAGTGACTGATCCCTCAGGAATCCGGATATCCGTCACCGGAAATGTATTGGGTCTTAAAAAGCCTCGTAGTACATGGAGTGAAAAGTTCAGTCATCTCGGCGTAAGCATAAGTTTCTCCCAGTTCGCCTCCCTTATTCCACCTTTGAGCAGGAATCAACTTTGGCACCGGTAAAGTTGGCTTGCGAGACGCTCAGCGAATTGGGCAGGAACCCTATTAGAAGGGTAGGAACAGACAAATTCTCATCGTGCATCCGCTCACCCTTTTCTAGGCGGTTGTTGTTAGCTTGCCCACGATCGAAAGTTCTTTTGTCAATCATACCACCAAGGGTATTCAAGGTTTCGATCATCCAGAGTTTCCGGCATTAAGGGTAGCACTTGAAGCTTTGAATGCGACGGAGAGCTTTCTATGGGTATCGTAGAAGCCTGTCCCGACGGTGTCAAATTGTGCTGACTCCAATCTCAACAGACGTCGGTCCGCGGTGCTGGCCTCGCGTACGGCGCATACATGACTGCCGATAGAGAAGCTGGGCTAATCACCTTCTCCCTGTACCGAGCAAGTTTGGCCTCTGTTCGAACAGTCGCTCTTTCTGACCCTCTACATACAGAGCTCCAGCAGCATGGAGGCTTTTAAAGAGGTGAACAATGTTGTCTCGGGACTAGTTGACGGCTCCGTATGTTTCCATCGCTTTGTCTCCGTCAATTCAGCGGGGTAACTCCATCAGATTGAGCTCGAAGAAACGACGCTAGATGCTGCCAAGAGCAGCATCGTCTACGCTGTTACGAAAAACGTTGCAACTGTAGGCAGAGCAGTAGGTGATTCAGACATCCAAGGCATTCGATTTGTTCAGATCTCTGCAGGCGATCAACTCATTTACCAACCAAGCACTCAAGGGTCTAAGCCAAGACCACAACCTCCAGCTCTTGGAGCAATATCAAGCTGTCACCAAGGATGACGTCCTAGCATCTCTCAAGAAGTATATCCTACCGATTTTCAGCCCGTCTACTTCTACCGTTGTAGTCGTCACGGCGCCCTCCAAAGTTGACCAGATCGCAGAAGGGCTAACAGGTTACGGATTTGATGTAGAGAAACGGACCCTGGAAGTCGAAGGGGACGAAGATGGGACATCTGAGAGTAGTAGCATTTCGGAAGATGGTTCGGAGGATAGTCGATGATCACAGCGAAGTATTCCCTACCGGGAACCAGTTGGCACAATTTACTGTATTCCTTCTCTCCTCAACATATCAGACCAGCTTAGGCCTCGGGGGGTTCTCTTGGTGGGAGCTGAGTAGAACATGGAGTCTCGTTACTTCCAAGGACCTCGATCATCTGCTCTTGTGCTTCGCCTGGCCGTGGTTCAACGTTGTGAAGAAAATCATTTTCGACAAGAAAGCGTATGGCCTGCGACAGATTGGATACCGTGACCCGGATTTCAGGCAGGAGCAGCTTAACAAGATCATTAGAACGGTTGAGGCAAGTAAACAGCAAGCTCCCAGTACGTTACGAAGCAGTGTTGACCGTGACACGAACGGATTTCGCGGTGGTTTCTTCGGCTGAGAAATTCTTCTGACGAATTCTTGAGGGTGTGCATGTGACATTTGTACTTCACCACGGTGCTCAGCATCAACGTTCGGTATGCACAATGGTGCAGTAGGAACTTTGGACGAAACAACTTCGGGTGCTTCATCGTCATCTGCAATTGACCCCGAGTTTGGGCTTGCTTCCGGAGTGCATTTCATTTTCGCGTCGACTGGTTGACTCGTCGAGTCGTCGACGTTTTCCCCTTTGGATTCTTCACGCCGTACTGGCCCTTCCCATCGACGACCTCTGCCTCTTCGGTGTCCTTTGCTTTGGAATCCCTTGCTACCATCCTCCGCAAATGTCGTGTTCTGCCTGTATTTCTTTCTCGCGCCAGCACCCATGTCCTCCGGGGTTAGCTGTCCTCGCGCAGCTGCCTCCTCAAGTTTCCGTTTCTTATCCTGAATCTTTTCGTTTGTTGGGAATCGCCTCTTCCGCTCTGCTATCCAGGCGTTGATAGCTTCTGGCGTATCTAGTACTAGAGACGTCCCCTGAATCACAATAGATTTTCTAAAATCTGCATCAGTCAAGAGTCAAAAGTAATATGGTCATGAGTAATGCACCCTCTTAAGCTGGGATCAGCATCCCAGTCGTCCCTCTTCTCCCACCCATGTGGAAACATAAAGTGTCGATCCATCATATGAATCTCGACGGACTTGCGGGAGCCAGTAAATGGACAACCCTGGCGAGTGCACCGACAATTTCCGGGCTGGTACCAGCTCCCGTAAGTGAGATGATTCAGGATAGGTCTCATAGTCGTTTGTGGGTGTGCCTGCACGGACGGCCGGGCCCGGGGAGATGTATGCATCGTCGACGTTGTTCTGTTCGTCTGGTTTGCGGTGCCCGGGACGTAAGTCGATGAAAGTGTGTACCCATCCGCGGTTGTGCGAGGTGAGTAGGCTTGCACGTATGCCTGATAGTAATGTGAGGACATGTGGCTCGGTGCATAATAGTGTGCGTATGGATTAGCCAACGCCGAAGTCAGCGCAGTGGTATCATACAAGGGGACTGTGTAAGAGGAGGCCTTGTGTGAGGATGGATGCTGGCCGTTCATTGCAACGTCGTTCGTTGGGACAAGTTCAATTCCTTCCTAGCACTCGGTGCACGTGATCTCTACATAGTATGTAGTAGTTGAATGGCAACAGCAGACGAGAAAAGAACTGGAGCAAGTCATGGACGCATGTTGTATATCGTTGGTAAAACTAAAACACAATGCATTGTAGTATGTCAGGCATGTCGCAATATGTATCTTGGTCAGAGCTATCGTTGGGGCACTGGGAGGCAATGAAGCAAATCGGGAGTCAAGAACATCGGGGCTTTGTGCGTATTTTCGGTGATAGGGGATGAGGGAAATGCACAGGGTTAAAGACAAATAACGAATACGGCTCTTCCGAGCACGTGCGGCGACGAAGCGGAGCACACGTTTGAGGAAGCAACGTGTGGAGAGTGGAGAGGACAAGAAGGCTAGGAGGATAAGGCATACGAGTCGATTTGGTGAGGCGTCGGATCAATCGTGCAAAATGGTTGGGCGGAATGTCTGGCAGAACCGCGGCATGTTGATTTACTCTGGGGAGTCCTGTTGTTGTTGTTCCCTGCCAATTCTCCTCTCCTTCTCGCTCTCCAACTGGTTATAGAGTAAGAACAACGCCTTCTCGTTGGCTGCTGGGGTTCCGATGATAGTGAACATTCGTTCACCAGAGTTGTCGTGCGGGGCCTTTGCAATAGATATCTTGGATCCAGAGAGTCGGCGGATCTCAGTGATTTTGCTTCCATTGCGGCCAATGATACATCCGACCATATCAGCAGGAATGAGGATGTTTTGCGTACGAAGATTGGCCGGCGGTTGTGTCGTCGAGGGTGAGTGTGGAGAGGGTGGAGACGAAGCACGGCGAGTAACATCACCGGCGGATCTGCGCGTGCTCAAGCCGCCAGCATAGCCATTGGCTGATCGTCTCGAGCCAAGACGTTCGTCGCCAACGCCTGGGTGGAAAGGAACTGTGCCGGCACCCCTTTCCCAGTCCTCCAGCAAGCACTTTCCAATTTCTTCAATTGCACGACTGATGGCTTCTGGGGAACCCTGAACCTCTACGATGCGCTCTGTTGACTGTGGGAGCATCTCTTTTGAGGCTACCATGCGAGCTCCAGAAACATCCTGGATGGCTTTGATTTTGAGGCCGTTGCGACCGATTACCGTGCCCATCAGATTATGGGAGATGAGGAGGCGGATAGAGGTGTGTGGGGATGATGACGAGACGGAAACAGGAGACGGGCTTGATGAGACGAGCTGGGTGATGATGAGGTTGTATGCCTGCAAGCGAAGAGAAGCTGAGATGAAGTTGGTGAGATAGAGCGGGGACGCATACCTTTGCAACTGCGTCGACAGATCCGCCGACTGTGAGGACACGTTCGTGGACGCCAGGTATAACCTTGCTGACGCCGGCTCTCACCCCAGTCTGCTCCCTGAGATCTGCGACATTTTTTCCGCCCTTTCCGATAATTACACCAGCCTCCTTTGTGGTTACGAGGGCGCGAAGGGTGAGGACGTCGTGAGCGGAGGTCGGCGATGGGGAGCGGGATGCTGCGGGAGATGCTTTAGTTGGGAAAGCCAGCTGGATGCCCCTAGGAAAAGAAAGGGCCCACCTGAGTCTTGATGGGCTGGGTGTTCTGCGGACATGATGTTGGGGCTATCGGGGGGGCGATGAGGAAGAGGGAGGGGTGGGTGGCG
>JBBPNY010000041.1:1581-57146 GCA_038091165.1 Rubroboletus pulcherrimus
ACTATCATGTACCCCCAAATGCACAACAACACGTTTTTTTTTAACTCGGGACTTCACCAGGCACATGCCCGAATCTCTCAGCTACGAGCTCGTTTAATTTTTGAAACAAAAACGAACAAAAAAACAAAAAACAAACAAAAACGGATATCTGAGTCTGCCGGCAGAGGTAAATCAATGCAATGAGGTACGTAATGCGCAATCATGTCACAGTGTGTCACACCTCCAATCGTGCGTGACAGCCCATAGTATCTGTGTCACTCTCAAAATACAAGATCCTGAATTTCTACTCAACAATCGGCCTCAGGCTGTCTAGAAAGCATGGAGGAGATGGAAATAGGCCATCAGGACATGGCTCTAAATTTTTTATGAGAATAGCTCCATGGGATCTTGATAGATCAATGTCAGTGTTTTACTTCGTACTTGAGGTTTTCCCATCTTCGACACTTTCTTGCCTTCCGTTTCACTCACAACACACGTTTTAAAGCTCTGAATTGCAGACTTGTTTGGTATGCAGCACATGTCTAACATTTTTTTTAAGTGGTCGGTGCCGGTGGGACGTGCGAGTTGTACGAACAACTGTGCAGGTCTAAAAGTGTCACAAGCCTACCTCATGACTAAGCAGATCACATGATGCCTACACCCCAAATCTTCCAATGGACCCACCTCTACCAAGACCACCACATTCGGTCTTACAGGCCTCGTCGCCATCGGCATGCTCCCCGAAATCGCATCCACGCCCGCCGCCCGGTCACCAAGTTCATGTTACTTGGGAATCCCGCGTTACTTTTACTCAATCAGCTTGGACTATCCGGAGCAAATTATTACGCCTGACACAACCCCTTTCATCGATAGTCTGCGGCCGTGTGTTCCTTTGATGTTCACTTGGTGCCTCGGACCGCCGTTATCACGTTTGGGTCAAGTGTGTGTCGTCACGCGTGCTGGTGCCACGGGCCCGATCAGCCTGAGGCGTGGCGGCCTAAGCTCGCTACCGACTCCCTGAAGTTATTCGTGGCGCCTATCAGTCTAGAGCACAAACTAAATTACCAACTAACACACGCTATGTGGGTGCACTCGTTGACTTCGGTTTTACATGTTGTGACCTGCCCGTGACGTGGTGGCCTTCGCGCCACGAAGGCGAAGCTCGATGGAATCCATTACGATACGCTGGCTTCGCGGGACAGCGACGTCTAACTGATAACGAAACGCCGATCTTTCCAATGATAACACCTCGCAGGGTCTCGGCCTGTTTAAGAGGTCCCATGACCACGGTTGCCACTCCACGTTGTGAACTCATCAAATAACAAGATGTCTAGTTGATTAATTGATAACGACTGAAACATTGGATGGTATCGTCAACCATTCCTCGCATCGTTGGTGACTCCCAGGACCCACGCAGCCATTGGTGGTAGTAAACGGTGTGTCGTCACATTTGCGCTGTTGACATATGAAGAATGGCATTGTAGCAGGCACGTTGTATCTTTTGGTGCAGTCCCCACGAAACCTCGGGCCCCAGCGCAGTCAGCGAGCAACCATTTGACACCGAATTCCGTCGCTGCGGGCGCCCGGCTCTTTGGAGGGGATAGCTATAATGACTCACCCTAATAATAAAACGGGGTTGTTCGCAAGCATGGTAATCTCTCAAACTCTGTGATACGATATGTCAGCTCTCCCTCACAAGATTCTCACCAGATCAGCACCATCTGCCACCTTGGCTGACAATGTCAAACGTTAATACTAACGTTGTCTTGTCTAGCTTACTTGTTGAACTATGTTGCGTCTTCATACAAATTTGCTAATGACGGTCGTACCGGATTTCATTTGAGGTTACACGTTGTCCGCTCTAGTTTCCTTGTTGAACCACACTCCATCTTCATACAAATTTACTGATGGACCGGATTCCATTTCTCATGAGTTTATCACGATTCCATCCAAGACTATTGTGGCACCCACCATCGCGGGAAGCTGGGCTGGGCATACTTCGCCTAAATAGCCACGGAGTATTACCTCCGAGGCGACACGGGATGACAATGCAGGTCGAAATGTCTTGCTCCGTGTTCTAATTATGTGGAATACAAAATGCGCTTCATGTGTCTACTCTTTGCTCCCAGTGACTGAAGCGGGAGAGGAAAGTACTACAAATTAGGGTAGCTCAAACACTGGGTAACAAAACAAATACAGCATAATTTAGCCCCGGCGTGATGGTTCCCAGCTCATAAAAGACTCGTCGCATGAAGCAGAAGGGTCAGAGGCACATGATGCGACGCTCCATGCTCGAAGGCCACGGAGGGATGGCGGGGAAATAGCGGGCGCCCGGATGGATGGGATACAACTGACTGTGGAGAAAGTGGGGCCGCTTGGTGTTATGTTGGCCCGAGAACGTAGATGCACTGGTCCAAAGTCGTTGGGAGAAGTAGTTATATTCCCAAGAGTGGTCCTACGGTGTCGTTAGATGGACTGCGAAGAACAATATATGCGAGGAATCACTTACGTCGCAAACGCATCTAGGTCTGCTATTCCCTGGTTAAGCGGACACGCGTTGTTGAAACGATGGTTTGCAGAATGGCTGAGAATATCTGCAGCCTTACGCAAACGAAGTGATAGTTCGAGTACGACGTTGTAGCTTGCGACTTCGTTGAGGCAGCCGCAATGACCGTCCAAACATTGTCCGTGGTTATATTTCATTGAAGGAGGATCAAGGTGTTGACTGTGGGTGTTGGCCCGGAGCACATGGTCGGCTTGTCCCAAACCTTCATCACAAGCCAGTAAACCAGGGTATGACATAAAGAAGGATGCCAGATCAATGTCGCTGGTCAGTTGTTGGTCCTCTGCGACCGTAATTTGTATTTGGGGATGCTCCTCCGTTGGAGTCACGATACCGGTCGATGGAGCACTCGCAGGAGAATGGATGTCGAAACAAGGCGAGTATGGTAATGCTGAGAGGGGTATTGAGCTCCCCGTGGCCGGTGGTGAAAAGGAAGGTGAAAGATAGTCCGGTTGAGGAGTCTCATTAAGTAGAGACGGCGTTTGCTTTTCTTCGTTTGAATCTGCATTTGAATTCGTCGAAGAAGAATGAGATAGATCGGACTGAAGTCGAGCCTCCACGACGGAACTATCTGAAGTAGAGCAAGATCGAGCGCGTGCATGGCACTTCTCAAATTCTTCATCTGGACCAGATCCATATTTCGTCCATCGAGGATGGGGTTTATTTTTCAACTTGTGTTGGATAAATAAGAGGTCGCTCATGAACATTCAGTGCCAAACCTACCTCACGAATGACACCTTCTAACTCGGCGACTCTTTGACGGAGCCGCGAGCCCTCATCTTGGGCATCGCTTCTTTGACTAGGGTCGTCGACTTCATAGACACACAGCCCAGTCTGTGAGAGCGTTGAGCCCCAACATGTTGCTACGTGATCATTCAGAATGGCGTACCAGACCTAGCTGGGTACAGCGCCCGCAGGGACGCTTTCGATCACACTAAAAAGCAACATGTATCACTGCAGACACTATTTGTTCAGGTGACATACCATTCGCTTGGAGGTGTGGCAATTGAGGCATGATTGTGTAGTACGGTTGCGACGACGTTTGCGGTGATCACCCTCAGGGGCAGGATTGGAAGACGTAGCGTCGGAAAGAGTTCGCTTTTTGCGAATAGCCCTGAATTCGGTGGACATAGGTGTGGACAGGGGAAACTGGAATTGACATGAGTGTGACGAAGTGGGTAGATATTTGTAGGACCGCGTGCCAGCGATTATCTTGGCATTCCGGGAGAACAACGAGTTGGAACCGCGCCAATCACAATCCTGGAAGGAATCGCCGATTTAGACACGGGCTGGGGAAAGGCGATCTAACAAATTCAAGACATAGACAAAGGGAAAGATAGAACTCCGGGACAATCTTCCCATCAAATCAGAACATCAGAACACACGATCCCATAAGGACGTGGGAAGGCTGATCTTCCCGGGTTTGCCGGGGCTTGGCAAGACGTTGAATATCCAGGGAGCAGGTAAAAGTTTCCGGCGTCCACGTACATAATGCCACGGACAAGTGATAAGCTATAAAGCAGTTGCAGATAAGTCCTGGATTGCAGTCTACTTGATGACACCGTCACAGCTTAGTGCATCCTTGGCGACCGCGCATGTAGTACGACATACTGACATGGCTTGATCGGTACCCAGTCGGAGCAGATTATTTCCGTAGGGTAACTCCCCGTTCCTGAGTTTGCGGTCGTATGGACGTAACATGCATCAAGAAACTGAGGGCCATTAACCGAGCATTCGAGCTCCTGCCTTCGGTGCGCGAAAAGGGAATGGTGCACGTACTTTGGAAAATCCAGCTGGAACATCATTTACTATGCGAACTACAATGAGATTATTGCCTTTTTTGCTAGCCGTCCTCCAAT
This sequence comes from Rubroboletus pulcherrimus, assembly GCA_038091165.1. NCBI lineage: Eukaryota > Fungi > Basidiomycota > Agaricomycetes > Boletales > Boletaceae > Rubroboletus > Rubroboletus pulcherrimus. The sequence continues at coordinate 5,983 of JBBPNY010000041.1, forward strand.
CACAGCTCTGAAGGGCCTGCGGTAAAGTTGTCAGGCAATAACGCTACACGCGCCGTGTTTGTCATGATACCTTATTCGTTAGCTATTGCAGCGTTGCGTATGGTCGTGTGCTTACTGACTGCGGAGCGGGGAGGTAAAGCTCTGATACTCGCTAGACGGTGTACTCGGTCAGGTCCGATCACATAATCTGCCTACCCCGCCAGGAAGTGCAGCCTTGGACATCAGTTCTACATCCACTCGTGCATGATCAGCAAGAGACCGATCAACAGCCACTGAGAGGGCAACGTTTGCGTCAGGAGGGACGAATGCCAAGGCACGACAATATCAAAATTAGTGTTTACAAAGAACTCGTCAGTGTGCTGGTCCGAGATGCCATATCTAGTTTGAATCACTGCCCAGTTCAAATCTGATGTAAATGCGCGACTGCCTCGGAAATCACATATCGCTGGACAGAGTCCCCGAACCGCCGGATGACAATACCACCGTCTGGGACGCATGCAACAGGATAGCGAGTAGCAAGGGCGAGGCGAACGCACCTGGGCCTGACGCATATAATATTCGTGCGGGCCTTGCCAACCCATAACGGGGTACAACGTAAATAGAAACAAATATCGACGTCGAATGGATCCACAATGAAACCGAGTACGCGTAAAAGCCCGGGAGTATTATGTAAATTTGGAGGACTGGAATTAACACAGGGGCATCTCCGACGACCCCCCAATATACTCCCGTTGTTTCGGTGTCTCTCGGCCACCGCTGTGTACAATACGCTTAAGCTTCTTGAACATGCGGTTGCCATGCTTGTCAACTCCATGGAAAGCAGAAGCCGCGTCGCAGACGTGGAGAGAATGCTCATGCATGGTCCCTCGCAGTCGGAGGCATTTCAGCACCATCTCGACAAGTCCACGGCGGAGCAGCCACGAGGACTTTGAAGCAGGCTAGGTACATATTATAATTAGAGCCCCCGACGGTCGATAGTTGAGTAAATATCGAGCGAGCAACCAGCCGCATCCTGTGCGGAATTCAGGCGCTTTTCTGTTCTCACGATGACTCCCTCGGAACAGGGGGGCGCTGGATCCATAACCTCGGCGCGCGATATTGGTTACCACTTCGTCAAGAAGGCCCACTCTCGTGGGCAGACAAGTTTACAAGGAGGAAAAAACTATCCCGTGGACAAGATAGGGTATATAAAAGGTGAAATTATAGAATAATCTTGATTTTCTGGAAAACATGAGTGCAAGAAGCTTCTCGTATGGAATGATTGTTGGCTCCCAATATAATCAATTAAATGAATGGCTCGTTAGTAAGTGAGTCCAAAAAGGACGCGAGTCACTCTGAACTTTCAAACTCCGGTCCCGCGGGCTTGGCAATTTTCTCAGGCACGACTTCGACACTGACGACTTCAAGTTCCCTTGAATAACTCGAAATTCCTCAACATGGCTTCTCATCTGGTGCGTGTCTACCCATGACTGTTACCTCATGGACTGGCTTATTCGTGTGTAGGCAAACATCTTTGGAACGGAGCAGGATCGTGTCAATTGCTCTTTCTACTACAAGGTCTATCACGCAATCCCTCGTTGACTCTTTTGCCTGTACTTACACCATCTAGATTGGTGCCTGTAGACACGGGGATAGGTGTTCGCGGAAGCACATCAGACCCCCATTTTCCCAAACAATCTTGCTGCCCAATGTCTACCACAATCCCGCTCACGATCCTGTCTGTAAATTGTCGGAACAAGAGTTACAGGAAGGTTTCGACGCAGTGTACGAGGACCTGTATTGCGAGTTGGCCAAGTTCGGGCACTTGCTCGAGTTGCATGTGTGTCGTTTCAATTCTTTGCATCGATCGAGGCTGATTCTCCCCAGGTGTGCGACAACGTTGGGGACCATCTCATTGGCAACGTATATGCGCGATATGAATGGGAAACCGAGGCGCAAGCTGCTGTCGATAACTTGAATGATCGGTGGTATGCAGGTGCGTGCCTTGTCCTTTGCCTCTCTTGGTTTCACCCTGACACTCCTTGACAAGGCCGCCCATTATATGCAGAACTTTCGCCCGTTACAGATTTTAGGGAAGCCTGCTGTCGACAAAACGAAAACGGAGAATGCAACCGGGGAGGATTTTGCAATTTCATGCACCTACGACTTGCTTCCAAGGACCTCGTGTCGTCCTTGCGCGCAGGACAAAGGCTGGAGAGACGCTTGAACCCTGTGAAGCATGAGGGTGGTGGTGGCGGATGGGAGCCCAGCAAGAGGGAGGGAGGGAGAGGCCGGAGTGGAAGCCCAGCAAGAAGGGGGGGACACAGTGGGGAGGACCGCTGGACGCGGAAATGACAGTCGATGTTGTGTCGGACATGCGTGCATACTTGGTCGCTACTTTCAAAATCAGGTGGTGTGCACGTAGCATCACCATCAAAGTTTGCGTTGCAACCACACCGCCGGACAAGTGACGGGCAAAGTTATTATGCAGGACAGTTTCTATCCGATATCTACCAAGCTCATTGCATATTTCCATCATGTAAATAAGATGCCAAGATCAACCGAGCTCGGTAACCCTGGGCGAGAGCTGTTGCCAAGAAATAATTAGTATGCGCTCCATCGGATCAAACCAGGCATCCGCAGTATTCCTCACGACCACTGCCCGACAACAGGCTCGGCCATTGTACAAGAAAGCTCCTCAAGGATCAGCAGGATTACGAGGAATTATAGTTCATAAACATACCGGTCAACCAAGTGGCGCAGAATTTTCCCAGAGAAAGAGAGAGACCGTACACGTGCATACGACTCTACGTATATCATTTTCGGGTGTGGCAAGCCGAGTAGCTGGACCAGAATGTGTCACGGTTCGGCGAGCATTGAAAGGTACTCACTTGACGAGCTCACCTTATTCACCGTGACAGCGGCACAAAGTGTTACACATGTTCCGGGACCATTCAGTATCAACAGGTCCGCAAAGGGAGTCCCAGTTGCGTCTTTCTTGAGTAGCGGTGCTACGGTTACTAGATTTATGCAAGCCAAGAGGGAACCCATGAATGTCGGAACAACGGTCCATATGGGCTGGTGCACGCGCCGAGCACGAGGAATCACCAAAATCTTGTATTCCCTCCGGTTATCGGATCCCTGAAAAACCCCATGTCAGGACGCTGACGCGAATTGGAACGGATGACGTGACTGACGGTGATAGGGAGACTGCAGGAGGCTTTGGAATGTTCCAAGGATACAGCCTTACTCGCGCTCAGCGTGTCACCCTCGCTAACGATATAGACCCGGAGCGAGTAGCGGGAGAAGTCCAAGCCTGATGTCAACGTCAGCGCTTCGCTGGTATGCCCACCTGGGATTCACATAGGTCGATGAGGATGCAACACCGTGATCACAAGAGGATTGTCAGAAAAACCTGAACCGAGGAACACGGCCAAGACGCATTTTTCGCCGTCTCTTCTCTTTCGGGGCTTTGATGAAGGGTTGGATAACACCATATATATTCTAGTTAGCAGCAGAAAAACGAGGACTGTTATGGTTTGGAGAAACATGTCCTAGTGATTCCGGACGCCGCCTGCGCGTAACGTTAGATGGACGCCGTCGAATCTGACGGTGGTGAGATAAACCGCAGCAACTTACTTACAATTTGAGTACTGGCCAGCAACGTGGGTGGGAAGTTGGAACATGCCACAGACGCGTTGAGGGACATCGCTTCGTGTTCCACTGTCAATCACTTCTTCGGTTCGGCGTTGTCCGCGACATGGATCTACAGCTAGTACGTGAATTGCGGAACTCGATCAAAGACTGCTCAGAGAGAGGTCTTGTTGCTGCTGGTAAATGGTATATCGCTACACTCCATCGTACGAACCTAACATTGAAAGCACATCATACATTAGGTCTGCCGAGCTTTATCTTTCGATACCACAGCACAAACGAGACGCGCTTGTTGCTGATTCAAGAACCGGATTCTCGACCTCAACACCCGCACGCACATATTCACCTCGTCCTTCGCTTACATTTGCCACCTCACCAGCTCAAGCTGCTGGATCGACTCTCGCATCCGGGGGCCACAAAACCTCCTCTGAGTTGTCCGCGAGTCAAGAACGCGAAGCTGAGCTTGAGCAGGCCGAGGAAGCTACTCTTCTTGCAGCCCAATCGTATGTTACATCCAAAGACTTGAGCAGAGCGGTGCACGTGCTACGCAACTGTCGAAGTGTCAAAGCGCAGTTCTTATCTATATACTGCCAATTTTTGGTAGGTGGCTGACATATTCTGCATCAAACTGACGAGTGAGACGTGAACCAAGATCAGCGAGAAGAAAACAGAGAGAGATTGGTATAAACACTACAGTAAGTGGATGTCCACAGGCAAGCCTCCAAACATCGTATCGCTTGCTGACGTTGCCGCGTCCAGACATTCGCGGACATCCACCCATTCCTTTCAACCGATCCTTACTGTATCATCTTGAGGTCGTTAAGAATGCCGTCGACCCCTGGCTGCTGTTCCTGTACGGGCTACTTTTTTTTTTTTTTTGACAACTTTGCGACCGGTTTCATGCTTGCAATTTGAAGGAAGGGCCTCTTCCTCTCGCGCCTCAACAGAAGAGAAGAAGCGATTGAGAGTATCATCTTGTCCATCGGCGGGTATCCATGGAATTGGTCCACATGGGCTCTGCTAGGACGGTGTATCGGAGACGGAGAAGAGGTTAGCCAATTCGTACCATTATCTACGGGCACGACTGATTCTTTCAGTTGTCATCTTTGCTACCACTCCTCCCTCTGCCTCCAAGTCACCCTCTCGTGCAGTTTTTCCAAATCAAAACAATGAACGAGCTAAACAGTCCAACGGAGAATGAGCTGGTAATGTGTGATCGTCTTCTGGGTGAGGACTTCTTCCGAGGAAGCCCATGGGTGATGAGTCTGCGCGCTTGCGTGCTGTATCACTTGCACGGTCAGCAGACTGCATTTATTATTTTACCCGGTGATCGACTCATGCGAAACTGCCCACAAAGACTTTGGACAAGCGGAAAAGCAATTTGAAAAAATTCTTGCTGTTGCCCCATACCGAGTCGATGATATCGACGTGTATTCAAACATTCTTTACGTAACTGAAAACCGTTTAAAGCTTTCCCGTCTTGCTCATGAATTCCTTGAACTTGACAAAGATCGACCTGAAGTATGCTGTCTGGTTGGTAAGGGATATCTTCCTCACTGTCGAGCTGAGGCCACGGATTGATGAGACTATCTTAGGGAATCATTATTCACTTCGTGCCGAGCACGAGAAGGCAGTAAAATATTTCAGACGTGCAACCGAACTAGATCGGGGGTATCTGTCGGCTTGGACACTCATGGGTCATGAATACGTTGAAATGAAAAACTCGCATGCGGCAATCGAGGCATATCGACGTGCAGTCGGTAGGTGTTGATATCGTGGAAGATGAACACAGAAAACGCCAACTGTACGCCTTGTAGACGTCAACAGGAAGGATTACAGAGCGTGGTATGGTCTTGGTCAGGCTTACGAGCTGCTGAGCATGCACCAATATGCCCTCTACTACTATCAGCGAGCTACAGCTCTTCGGTGAGCACTTGTCAAAGTGCTTTGTCTCCCTGATCTCACTGACTACAGCCCATACGACGTACGCCTGTGGCAAGCTCAAGCATCTTGCTACGAAGAGATTGGGAGGTAAGGGGGTCGTTGCTTATGTGGAGTACAACACATGCTGATGTTTTTCGTGGTAGAATGAGGGATGCTGTGGAATGCCTTAAGCGTGCATTGCTAGGTGCTGATGCCCGAGAAACGACGATAAACTTGAAACTGGCAAGGCTGTACGAGGAGTTGGAGGAGCCCGCTGAGGCTGTCGCGTATCACCGGAGAGTGGTCCAGATCTGTCGCGCTGAAGGTGCGTCGAAGCTTTCTGTTGGGTGTATCGAGTGCTCACGCCACGCAGAGCGCCCAGTGCAGGACTACGCCAAGTCTAGCATCTATGTTGCTCGTCACCAGATGGTGACTCCTGGTGGTGATCTGTCGCTGGCGAAGGAATACCTGGAACGGGTTGCGAGCAGCAATACTGAGGAGGTTACTCAAGCGGCAGATTGGTTAAAAAAATTAAAGTCTGTACTACTCCTGCGAGCCCCTCCAGCGGGAGCGTAATAATAATGCCAGCCCTAAACGGACGGATTGGTGGGCGGTCATTCACGCGGTCACGGGGATTGTCACCAAGCAAAGCATACCAAACATAACAGAGTCAAGGAAATGTTCAATCCGCAAGCCTCGTTTTCTGTCCAGAGCTTTCCTCTGAAACCCGTCCAACACTCGTCCAAAGACCTCTCATCGTCATCTAGCCCTCATCACTCACAAAATCCCTTCAATTCCTATCAATCCGCTCTCGCAGGACCGTCGTCCACAAAGCCTACCCCTTCCCTTGCTTCCCCTGATGGCTCGAACGCCGATCCAGTTGCCTATCCGGAAGATAGGCCAGAGGAGGAGCTTCAAGTCATTCAGCAAACTACCGCGGGGTGCGTGGACAATTAACATCATCGAACTCTCCTTAATCTTCGCCTCTCAAGCTTCGCAGCCTGTCTTGCAGCTGATCATGCTGCAGTCCTCCACCCAGATGTAGATACACCTTTCACGGACCTAGCCGATGTGGTCAATAGGCTTTTACCATATCATGTCTTCCAGCAGCCAGACGAGGACTTGAATTCACTCCTGAACCGTAGGCGTTCAAAGGGTAAAGAAAAGGCGAGACATCACGAAATCCGACAGGAAATAGAGGGTGAGACAAAGTTTACTGACCCGGATCGTCAATTCTGATTTCGTCGATCTTCAGATACGCGGTTCGCACTCGACTGCCACAGACGGCTTCAAAGGCTTGAAGACCGACTCTACCGCGCCAAAATTAAAACGGGGACAGTGAGTAGACGTCTTTTCACATCTTGCCTCATGTTTCCATAAAAATCACAGCGTTCCTCCCCTGATGGTCAAGCATATGCCCTCGCACAGTCAATTATTGAGGTCGAGAGGTCCGAAACAGCTGCAGTTAGCTCCGATTTACGGAATGCAAGGAACGAGCTAGACGCAATACAACGTGAAAAACGGGCTGCGTCAACTGCCACTTCTGCAAACCCAATTGTAACGACATTCCGGCCGACATACTACACTCAAACGACACCTTTTCAGTATTATCGCACATATTCCTATGCTTATACACAACAGTACAACACCGCCGCGCAAGGCGCCTCCGCGTTCTACTCCATCCCCTCAGCCGTGCCTCAGACGACTGCTGGTGCCGCCAGCTACACCCCGTCGACGGGTCCTATACCTGTGCAGCTACCTGTCACTTCCCTCTCAGCTTTGCACGCACTCGGCATAGTACCCGTTCCAGCCGCATCTGTGCCACCTCCGGATCAACCCCAACCAGCTGCAGTTCTCAAGGGGTCGACATCCAATGGCACGATGTTGAGTTTGGATATCAATGTTTCGCAGCTTCAGTCGGCGCAGATGAGTGGGTTGGCGATCTTGCTGAACTCGTTGATGTCACGGGGCGCGGGAACAGGACAAGCTAGTACCGCGAATTTGGAACCGGCAGCTGGGCAGTCTCCTCTAAACGGTAATACATCGGTGGTTGCGCACGACATGCCTATCACCACCCAGAAAGAAAGGGGTGGGTCAGGGTAATAGAGACATACAATCGCTGTGTTTCGCAAAACTCTAATCAAGATGAAATTACTAAAACCTGGGAACTCGCTACTCCAGTCTCGAGTTTAAATAGGCGTCACATGTCGATTATTTGCCAAGGGCCGTCGCGTGCAGCCCCTCTACCAAGCAGGAACCCACGCCGCCACGAGGTCACCAAAATAATAATGATAGGAGGCAAATCTTCCCGTTGATCGGATGGTTTTCCCGAGGAGATAGCTTGTCTCGAGTCCCACTACATAAACTGTGGTACGCAGTCATGGAGGACCGGCCCTACTCCCGTCGGGCTCCGCAAGGAATTATACATCTTCCCGAGGGCGAGCGTCAAGAGTTATAACCGGCTGTGGGTAACCACTCACTGGTGGCTCTCTCCCTTGTACATTTTGAACTATGCGCAGCAACCGGCGCCGATACATATTTTATCAGCAACCTAACGTTGGCGAGAGCTCCCTCTCACGATAGCCCGGGACCAGAGAACAAACTCGACAAGCCCCAGGGTGGGGCCGTGTTGGTGTATGCGAGTCAGACACATTTCTCTCGCAATTCTTTTTCTCTGAAACACACGTTGATCTCGTTTGGCGACGACATCTTGGCGTGGGCGCACGCGGACGTAGACCTGGAGGACAGCAAACTGTATTTTCAGTCATCCATCGAGATTCACGAGGGAAATGCTCGTAAATGCCGAGTGTTTAATGCGCTTGATGGTGTGAGAGGCGGCGACGCTATGCGCATTCGGACTGAGGGCCGGGTCTCCTTGAAAACCAGACTTACTTAAAACCCTTCGAGATCAGATGAGACAGTCGTTCTGATCATGCAACGTGATCGTCCCCTTCTAGCCACATACGTTAGATTCAGCTATTCCTCGTAATGCATGGACAAGCTCACTCGATGACAAGCGTTCCAAGCATAAGAAGTTTGTTCGTTTGGTAAAATGGTTCGCTTGACTCGACCGTGACATTTGTGTCGATTCATGGCTTCACGTGACGCCCCTTGGCATCTGTAAATCGCACCGCACCAAATCTCTCACTATCAGCATTTAATACCAAGTCGCCGCAGTCAGGAGGGTCGTGGCATCTAAAACGGCCGGCGGGAACGACAGACCGATGGGGGGGAACCCCACATCAGGCCATTTGCGCAATCGGAGTAGGGGGGCAGGGCCCTAGATTCGTCAGATTGTCCTACATAGAGTATTATACTCCAATCAGGACAGAAATTGACTCAAAAAAAAAAAAAACCTGCAATGGCAGGTCGAATCTGAAGGTTGCCCACCGAGCAAGGTATGCTTATCGTGGGATCACATCGAGCCATAGAGCATAATACGCGTGCTGCTAAATTGTTAGCAATACCCATCAAGAGAATGCACCAGTAAGGCAAACCCACCACCCATCAGGTACAATACCAAGCACTCCGGCCCCCCTCATCGATCATCCTTTTGGTGCAGTCAACCAGACCAATGTAAGGCTGCCGCTCAGTTCTCAGATTATCAGATACGAATTAGACCTTGGGAACGTACCTGATAACGTCCTCGTCAATCCCGCCATATTCCCGCGATTCTTCTGCTTCGCCTTCCTCACTGAGAAACTGAGTTAAATTGAGGCGCGGCATGGTTTCGCTGTATACGTACTGTGCCAAGCCTAGTGATAACGACTTTGAGAGGTGTAAAAATAACTGCGTGACCAGCGCCACGACGGAGAGTATGGTTAGTCTGACCACGTCTTCCTTCGAAGGTTGGCTGGGCTGGGCAAGTTCAGGAAGGAGCTATCGTCGGCAATCCTCAGCCCCGGGCCGAGGACGACGTGTGCGATGTGCGAGATCTGCTGCTGCGCAGCAAGAAGGCCCAGCGTTACGTACAGAGTCCTCGGGCGCCGACATGGCAATGAAGGAAGTGGTGACTGGGCCAGAATGTGGTTGTACACCACCCTCTGGGCCGAGTTGGAGACCCTTGGGGTTGTAGTGGGCCCTAAACCGAACGAGTGTGCCGGTAAGTGTGGCCGAGATTGCCAGCGAGATTGCAAGCAATGCCACTAGCAAGGTCGCAAAATACACCTCCAGCAAGAACATGTTGGTGAAAGCAACCGTGTCGTCTGAAACGGATGAGAACAGGAGAGGCGAGATACTACCAGCCGCGGCAGCCGGAGCCCGGGAAGCGCTGACACTCCCAGGTATTTCGAGAATTGTCACGGCAAGTACCTTGAGCACTTCCCTCGTCCCCAACCACACGACAGTCCATGCCAACCATCAAATCTAGATCATTGACGCTGTTTCGCTTTCGGTGGGTACGGTATACCCATCTCAAGTTTAACCCTTTCATGTACAAGTTTCGATTAATTGTTATTGATTCATCCCTCTGCGAAAGTTATAATTACCTTTCTTACCATTTAAAGTTCCCATTCTGGCTACCACGAATGGACTTAATATCGGCGCTTTCATCATTGAGCAGACCTGTGCGAATTATTCTTGCATCCATGAAGCTGGCTTGAACTGCACTTCATTTTTCCCGTTGAAGCAGATCTATTGGGGGATTGTCTCTGTATTAAACGGTGTTTCTCACTGTATACATAATGCAAGAGCTCTTAGTCGGGTAGGCAGGCGATCGTGTTGGCAGAATACGATGAGAGTGTTAGGAAACGGGTGGGATACACAGCGGTGCCAGAAAGGCTGCTCGAGCAAGCGCGTCGGGGCGAAGATGCCCGACACACCAAGTAACCGTGCAGGCGAAACGGTCGCATCAGGGGGGGTGCTCGAGGTAATCTGTGGGACAATGGAGGTGGATTGGCGCGATGTCGAATATATCGCCGCGAGCCGAAACAACAAGGTGTAGTGCACTGCGGATGTGCGAGACCAGTCGATGGGGTCGCAATGGACACCGAGGGGCGCAAGGGGATCCAGATTCCAGAGTAGCAAATAGTGTTTGACGAGATGGCGTAGATGGCACGACGGTGACGCCGATCGCAAGTCATGGCAACCTGCACTGAAATCGATGGCTGGGGATGCAAGCTAGCACCAGCGATACACGCGCATTGAAGGCCATGAAACACATACCTGAGCCATCTGTATCACATATTGAGTGTTCAAAATGACCCGTCAAATGGTCAACCCACGCCGTCGACGAGTGGACTCAAAACGAAGTCTAGACAAATCAGTTGAGTGGGTGCCATTAAACGCATGCACCTTTCCATAATGTCTCGTCGAGAGTGGTAGAGGTTTGTCCAGAGATAACATGGCTTGCTGAGGCCGACAAAGGGAATCGCTCAGACTAAGCGACGTTGGACACCCAAACGTTTGCTCAGTGGGATCGACAGCGTATGCTTTCTTTCTTTCGATAGTTATTCGAGGGGGCAGCGTTCGGACTGCTCTTCCCAACAAGGTGTCTTTTCCAGCTTGGTTGGATGAGTTCAACATAAATCCCTCGCAGGTCGAATCTTAAGCTTGCCCACTGGGCAATGCACGCTTCTCACATGAGCCAAGGTTGGAATCACATCCATAGAGCAGAATACACTAGCTGTACTGCCAACTTTTGGCAACAGCTGTCAAGAGAATGCACCAGTAAGGCAACCCAACATCGTCAACCACCAGGCACGATACAATGCACTCCAGCCCTCCTCGTCGACAATCCTTTTTGCGCAGTCAGCCAATCCAGTGTAGGGTTCCCGCTCAGTTCTCAGACTATCAATTTTGAATTCAGTGCTTGGTAGTTCTTGACTAAACCTTGAACGTACCCAATAACGTCCTCATCAACTCCGGCATATTCCAGCGTTTCTTCTCCATCGCCTTCCTCCTCCTGGGAGACTGAGTTAAATTCAGGCGCAGCATGATTTCGTTGTATCGCGAGCCTAATGGCAATGACTTCGAGAGGTGCAAGGACAACCGTGCTAGCAACTGCAAGGACAAAGAATATAGCCAGTCTGACTACAGAGATGTCTTCCTTGGAAGGTAGGCCAGGCTGGGCAAGTTTAGGGAGGAGGAAATGTCGGACGGTCCTCAGCCCGAGAACGACGTATCCAATATGCGAGACCTGCGCCGCAAGAAGGCCGGGCGTTAGGTACAAAATCCACGGGCGCCGACGTTCGGTGGGCGTCAATAAAATACGCAGAGAATGAATAGCATTGAAGTAAGGTAGTTTGTGCGGCGTGGTGATTGCTCTGTCACACTATGAGTCTCTGCAGTCCAATAGGGTGTAAGCTGACGAGAAGGAAATCATACCGGTCAGTTATGATTGTTTGAGGCAAAGAGATCAGCATAGCGAATAGGCTGTAAGCCAGCGTTCCCAGGACACCGGTCGATGGGGTACTGTAAGTCCCGTGGCGAAGGTTACTGTCGCTTAGGAAGACCAGCAGAAATAGAGTGACGACGGAGGTTGACAAAAGAGTGGGCACTGATATACTGTCAGTAGTTCCTCATAGCTCGCCGAGAACTAAACACACTGAGTCCCTTGTACAATCCTGGCCATCCCTGTTGGTGATGGGTTTTTTGGTACACGTATATCAAAGTAAAGTAGTAAAGCGCACCTCAATTCTGTAGACCCTCACCAACATGGCAAAGAAGGAAGTGATGACTGGGCCCGTATGTGGTTGTACACCACCTTCAGGGTCGAGTTGGAGACCCTTGGGGTTGTAGTGAGCCCTAAACCTAACAAGTGCGCCAGTAAGTGGTACCAGGATCGCAAGCGAGATGGCAAGCGATCCCAATAGCAATAGCGTCTCGGTGAAAGAAAGCATGTCGTCTGGAATGGAGGAGAGGAGAGATACAGCTGCGCAGCTGACACTGCTATTTCCAGGGTTGTCACGGCAAATGCCTCGAGCTGGGTAACTGCCGAAAACTGTCCCACCTCTCTTGAACCCGAACCCCCATCGTCCCTCCCCTCGTCCCCAGCCACACAACGGCCCCTCCCAGCCATCAAATCTAGACTGTCGCTGTTTCGCTTTCGACGCGCACGTTATACCCACCCCACGGTCAGCCCTTTCATGTTGGCATTGCAGTGCAATGTTGAGCACATGTTTCGATTCATCGTTATTGTTTCGTCCCTCCACGAATGTTACTTGTCGTTTAAAATTTTTGTTTTTGCCCTCAAATGGACTCAACATCGGGCACTTTCCATCATCCAGCAGACCTGTACAAGGAGTGATTCTTGCATCCACGAAGCTGGCTTGAACTACATTTCATTTCTCCTCCGTTGGAGCAGACTCCTGCGAGATTGTCCTCGCATTCAATGGTGCTTTCCACCATATATATAATGCAAGAGCTTTCAGTCAGGTATGAAAAATGCCTCAGTGACCTTTCAACGGTGCAACTATCTTAATCCTGGCGCACTGAAGAGAGCGGTCAAACGACAGTGTGCTCTAATATGCCACTCCCTTTTCACCTCTCCCTGCATCGTGTCGATCCATAAATCCGTTCTTTACCCACAATATTTATGCTGGTGCGTCTGTTCGTCTGGCGTTGGGAGAATTGTCACGCCTAATCTATTGTTTCTGGTTATTATCAAAAATCTGCATGGTACAACTCATCGTCACCAAACATCGACATATCGCAGGTCATTTGATCCATACATTTGCATGGATATCTTGGACAGATGACGTGCGGGTTGTTGTCTCCTTGGCGTGCATCGTGCGTCCTACGTTCTTCCCAGTTGGACCAATGTCACTTTCTCTTCTTTGTACCCTCGCGGCGACTTTGCTTTCGAGACTTCGCCGAGGCTGCATCGTCTTAGATGCCCACTCTCCGCCCCCATCTCCCTCGGCAAATGTGTGTACACCATCGCCATTCTGACTGTCTTCGCTTCACATGGGCAAGCCTTGCGCCATGACATGGCTTTCTTCGTCTTCCCCGTGCATCTCGCCCACTGTAGCGAGTACTCTCACTGGTGACCACCGTTCGCGACCTTTGTCCCTGCACAATCTACTCTCTCTCTCTTGGATATCCGTACACCGGAAATGCCTCTCGTCTATCGAGCTTGTTCCCCGCCCACTCGGCCATCCAGAGGCTCCCTACCTTTTCTGTATAGCTTTTATTCCTCGTGTACAGTAGATAGAGAAATACAGTTTTCTTTTGCCACATGCATTGACTCTCCGACGTCCTGAGTGTTGCGACCTTCGCCTCGTCTGTCTCCCTGTCTCTCACCACACCTAGGCGGAGGTGGAGGTCTTCTCCCCTGCTTCGTATATCGTTTGCATATTTCTTCTCTTTGTTCATGTCTATGGAAGGTGACACCGAAACCAATAGAGTTGGTCGTGTTCGAGTCGAGTTTCCACTTGTTTTCTCACAAAAGCGCCTGTTGTCTCCACAGAAAGCTGCTCTTGACAGACTAAGATTCCGCAAAACAACACGTCAGGATACCTTCGAGTGCGATTCCTCACAACCTGTGGCCGCCAACAACCCAGCGCTCTTGTTCAGTGCCCCCCCTCCGCAGTCCAGAGATGCGTCAGCTTCCGCTCACTACTACCCGCCATCCACACCATCGAGTAGTCACGGCATCGTTCTCGTTCCCAATTCCAGTCCCACCGCTCCAGAAATCAACCACCAGTCCTATCCGTCCTATCAGCAGCAGAACACGCACGACGTGCTGTCGGTTGCGGGGCCAAGTCATTACAACTCATGGAGCCAACCCGCTCAACCTCACCACCCAGACCCCCTCTCCGTCTCTAGCGGGTTTGTGAACGGTGGCAGAGCAGTTTACGCGTCATTCACGCGTAGCTATGGTGGAGACACACGAAGGTTATCAGAGGTGGATGGCTACGCGGAAGATGGTCCACCCAGGAAGCGTATTAATCGCGGGGGCCCCGCCGACGTACTCCCGGTTCTGAATACCCATGCTCCTGATTCCCCCGAGATCCAATGCTTAGGACAAAGGCGGAAAGCGAACGTGAGCTTGGGTGGACTGTCTACATCTTCCGAAGATTCCATGCCAGATATTCGACAGTCCCTCGAACCATCGATCACCGGCCGGTCTCGCATACATCGGGGACAGCGTCCTGGTTCTTCGGAGCCCACGGAGCCTCGCGACACGACGCACAACAAAGATGCTTTCGCCAAGTTCAGGCTCTCTAACATCGAGCGTGATATTAACCTCGTTCAGGCCGCATGGGCACAAGCTGGTGGAGACGAGAAGAAAGCAACCAGTCTCTTGGACGATCCTTTGTGGAAACCCCGTCCCTTTAGTACTGAGTCTAGATCACCTAAGCTTAATACTGCCCCAGATCATCCTGCTGAAACAGGCAGAGTTGCCGAGGTCGACGAGGCTACTAAAGCCAACCGTGCCGCTCTGAGGGAGAAGGCTAAGAAGTCTTCTATCTACGCGAACAGAGTTGTGCTAGATACCAACCAGTCCACGCCAACGTCTGCTGTTTCAACGTCAACCATCCCCATGGTTGCATCGCCGACATCTCCCTCCACGCCGCTTGTTGTCCCACGACGTAGACGCGTCAATCAAGTTGTCATCTCCGACTCTGATGAGTCAGACAGTGAGGATGAAGCTGGCCCCTCCCAGAGTGTACCCGTGGATGACACAGAAAGGACGACGTTGAACTTCCTCAATACGGCAAATACCGATGGGCTGCAAGAGTTGACCGGTACGACCTGCCAAATACAATTCCAACCCAATTTACTGAGTTACCTTCAGGTTGTAGTTCGGAACAAGCTGACAAAATCATATCCTTTAGACCATTCGTTTCTGTTGAAGATATCAATGTCAAATTAGGTCAGGGTAGGAAGAAGGCAGGACCCGCCGGCATAAGTCCTCGGCTGTTTGAGGACTGTCGAAGGGTACTCGGTGGATATGGCGCTGTTGATGGCGTTCTCGAGAAATGCGAGCGCATAGGTGCGAGCCTACGTGCGGCGATCGCATCTTGGTCCGCAGACAGCGTCAACAGCAAGGGCAAGGGGAAAGACGATACGTCGAAAAACATATCCTCTGTGATCGACGAAGCCGAGGAAGGTCCACCGAACTTGAACTCCGTCAAGTCGGCGACGAAAGAGTATTTTGCGGACCAACCTGCAACACTAACCCCAGGGGTGATGTTGAAGGATTATCAGTTGTTGGGTATTAACTGGTTATATCTGCTCTATAAAAAGGAGTACAGCTGTATACTCGCTGATGAGATGGGTGAGTGGGTTTGTCATTCTCCTTCTGCGCAGCATTTCTTGAAAGTTGTGTACCAGGACTTGGTAAAACCATCCAGGTCATCAGCTTCTTTGCTCACCTGAAGGAACGAGGGAACGCCGGCCCACATCTTGTCATAGTGCCGTATGTCTTTACGGAGATGTTACCGCGTGACTGATGACCAACACTCCATGGTACAGGTCGTCAACGCTAGAAAACTGGTGTAGAGAATTTGCCCGCTTCAGCTCTTCAATATCAATCCAGACATACTATGCCGGTAAAGACGAACGACCAGCTCTGCGCCAAACCCTCATTGATACTCAACGTCGCCATGGCGAGAACGACAATGGTTGGGAAGTCCTCATCACGACGTACAACCTGGCACAGGGTGATGAAAAGGATCGCAAGTTCTTCCGAAGGGTAGAGTGGGATGTGAGTATACTTAAGGTATTGGAGAAACACCACTTCGCTCACACATATCGTAGTGTATTGTCTTCGACGAGGGCCATGTGTTGAAGAATTTTCAGTCTCAGCGCTATCAAGCCCTTTTGAAGTTTGACGCTAGGTGGCGTCTTCTTTTAACCGGGACGCCTTTGCAAAACAATCTACAGGAGCTTGTGGTATGTTGTTCCTATACGGTGCGAAGTCGTTGGATGTCTGATTTCCCATAGTCGTTGCTCAACTTTATCCTCCCAAACCTTCTTGGGGAGACTATGGATTCGTTTCGGGCAATTTTCAAAACAAAGGGCGATGCCAAAGTTGCTCTGCTCTCACAGGAGCGTATATCACGAGCAAAAAAGATAATGATGCCCTTTGTCCTTCGGCGACGGAAGGATCAAGTACGTATTAAAGACTCTGAATGCACCCCCGCAGTTGCCCACTTTTTTTCCTCCAGGTGCTCAAGGACCTTCCTCAGAAGACAGAGCGAATAGAGTGGTGTGACATGACTGAGCTGCAGAGGTCCATCTACAATGATGCTCTGCAACGATCTAGAAAGACTATCTTAGAAGTGGAATCCACCACCCCCAGCACGTCTGGTACTTCAACCCCTAATGGCACTGTACAGTCCGGGAAGAAAAAAATTACCAAGACGCCACGGCCCAAGGACAAGTACGCCGAGAACAGCTCAAACGTGCTTATGGAACTCCGAAAGGCAGCCTCGCATCCTATGCTCTTCAGAAAACTCTATACGGATAAGATCCTGACGTCGATCACCAAACTATTACTGAAAGAAGCTGACTTTAAGAAGCGTGGTGCTATATTTCAGTATGTAAAGGAGGACATGGAAGTTATGACGGATGCCGAGTTGCAGTTCTTCTGCCAGGGCTACAAGGTGTGTGTCAACATCGTTTGTAATTGATTCTCGGTCTCTGGCTGACTCGTGACAAGTCAACGCGAAAGTACCTTCAAGATGAGAAATGTTTCCTTGATGCCGGCAAAGTCACGGTGCTATTACGACTCCTCGATGACTATGCCCAGCAAAAGCGAAAAGTCTTGATTTTCTCCCAGGCAAGTGAACGTCCCTCGCAAGGTATGCGTCTGATCTGATGTATAATAGTTTACCCAAATTCTCGACATCCTGCAAGCTATCCTCAAGCAGAAGAATATCAAATATTCACTGCTCACCGGTTCGACCGCTGTCGACGTCCGACAATCACTCGTCGACGAGTTCACGGAGGACGAATCTATATCCGTCTTCCTCCTCTCTACCAAAGCGGGCGGTATGGGAATTAATCTGACAGCGGCCAGCGTCGTCATCATGTAAGTGAGAACGAGGTTGAACTTGGACCTCACTAACTTATATTGTTGCTAGGTTTGACCAAGATTTTAACCCCCACAACGATCGACAGGCACAAGACCGAGCATACCGGATAGGGCAGAAACGGGACGTTGATGTTGTGAAGCTAATAACGCGGGGAAGCATTGAGGAAGACATGTTACGGTTAGGTGAAGCCAAGCTGGCGCTAGATGAAGCAGTGGCAGGCGATACAGAAGAGACGGACGGCGACAAAGGGGAGAGCAAGCAGGAGAGGGAGATGAAGATGTCACTGATGAACGTCCTCAGAAAACAGCTGGCACAACAAGACAGTAGACAATCTGGAAGTCGGGCCCCCACCTCCACCTCATGAATTTTACGCCAGGACATGTCATTGTGTAATATACGTAGAACATACCCTCTACGGTTTCTGTTGACGGTGTCCGTTCAAGCAAAGACAGATAAACCGCGGATCAAACGATCCACAGTAGCACGGAAGTAGTCATTGTCAATGCCTTGCTCGCGAGAGTCCATTGGCACCAGCGGATTCCTGACTACATAATCCACGAAAGGACCGCTGTAGATCTGTCGCAGGACGAAGCGCAGGCCATCCGTAGACGGATCACTGAGGCAGACGAACTTGTAGCCTGATATCGTTTCATACAGGTGAAGTCTGTACGCGGAGGTGCGGTAGCTTGTGAACTGCTCGTCTCTGGCAAAGCAGGACGGGGCTCAGATTATGCAGAACGCGAGGGTAGGGATACCGACCTCCCAGATAATTTCCTGATCATGTTGCGCAATGACAAAATGACACCATAGACGAGTTTTGCTTCTTCGTCGAACGGAAGGGCGTTCGATTTTGGCCCGTCGGGTGGTGGTAGGGTGGTGTCTTCGCCGATGGCGACGACGAACCCCGTGGTGGAAGAGAGGGTGTTACGAGGGCTGCTAATGGTGGAGTTATTTGCGGTCGAGGTGTCGACGGTTTGTGGGGCGACGGCACGGGAGACAGCATTTAGGATACCGCCCTCGACGGCGGGCTTGAGGTATTTCGTGCGGTGCCAATCTTGACAGTAAATGCAGGCGCAATGTCTGATGGTGGTCGCGTTAGACTGCTCTCATGGATGTTGCGTCGTGAGTTGAGCGTACCTGTCGAAGATGTAGAGACTGTAGATGGTCATCTTCAAGGAGGCGTATCTTATCAGCACGGGAACCGACACTGACCCATCGTTCAACTCGAGCCTCGCCGCCATGGCAGACGTCGAACAACCCGACGCCGGACCCGTTCTGCTCTCCTTTCCTGCCATCCTTCGCAACCCAACGCTTTCCGACCGCTTTGCGCATCTCCACGTCTCGTCCCAGGATTCCCTCCTTCATTCTCGTCAGCGCAGGACCACGAAAGATCGACCGGAACCGGAAGGAAAGCGCTGGATCAGACGGCGCGAGAATGGTGCACTCCCCGCTTTCCCTTTCCCGCCGCTCGACTGACCCATCCCACAGCCAAGTTCACGCATAACCCACACATCACCCTCCCGACCAGCGTCGACTTTGCACATCCGCTGCAGGCCCCTTCGTCCACGTTTCCGCATCCCCTACCTACGTACCTACCCCGCACCCTTCCCGTTCCACCCTCTTGCCCTCCACCCTCCATCCCATCTACATCCTCCGCTGGCCTCTTCTCCCTCTCTTTGCGTGGCGCCCGCCGTACCCTCCGCGCCCGTCCTTCCTCCGCTTACCTCGTGAAAGCCGTCGAGACACACCTTGCAGCATGGCTCGAAGGTGGAACCTACCTGAACCCCGATCAAGCCAAGGATCTTCTCCACTTTCCTGGTGACCCAGTCGGCGGCAGGGAAGATATCAGAGAAGTCGGTAGGGAAGCCGGAAGACTCGTGTGGGCTGTCAAGGCAGATCCCGCGCTTGGAGACCCCGGCTATCACGACGGCGGGTTCGAGAGATATGTCGTCCATTGCGTCGCGAGGTGGTACGGCGTCGTCAGCTTCAGTACGTCCCTAGAGCCCCGCACCGCCCTCTCTCACCTGCTGACTCCACTCATCAGGTAAGGAAACAGACGGTCATCGTCTCACGTACCTCCTCCGCCCCAATATCATCCACCCAGATCCTCGTGTCAACGCAGCATCTCGAACGTTTGATACCCCTCCCACGACCGACGCCTCCGATTTTCATGTCTCCGATGCCAGTCTCTCGGACTACAACGCTACCGACGCCTCTGACATCGATTCTGTCCCTGGCGATCTACCTACTGGCACTCGCCGCACACTCTCCGATATCGAAGAATCCCGTCCTTCTTCCCCTGCCTCCTGGTCTGTCCTCGGCGCTTCCGACTTTGCCATCGACTCGGAGAACGATGCAGACGACCGTGGTTTCGCAGCGTCAATGGAATCGCTCTCCCTTTCCACGCATGCCGAGTTGGACGATGTGGCGACGTCGTCAGCGGACACGACGCTCACACCGTCTCGTCTCCGGAACGCCACCATCACCACTCGAGCTGGATCCCCCGCCGATGCTGAACCGGGACATCAAGGCGAGAACCCGGCGTCTTCCCGCGCCCGCGCCGACCGAGATCACTTGCGCACATTCTATCCTCGTTCAGCTTCTTCCCCTTCCCCAGCTCGTAGGTCCTCACATCGTTTATATACCGCTCGCAAGTCGGGTGCAAGGCGGAAGAGGAAAGCCAAGAATGACAGGAAAGGTTTCGCAGGGGCTGTAGGGACCGATAAAGGATCGTTTTACGATTACCTGTTTGCCTGAATGTCGTATAGATGAACTAGTATTCGCACCCGGTTTCGAGTCCTTGCAGCTTATATTGGTTTCGCGTATATGTATCTATCATACACGACCAGTGATATATAGCACTCGTCTAGAGATCGTGTCACATGCGCATCGCTGCTCGACTCGTTCTTCCCTTCACTGCGTGAAGATCCTTGTCAACAGGTATAATGTCGACCCTCCCAGGCGCTTCGTATCATCCATGTATTAGCTCGCACTTCTCCTTTGCTTCAAACAAGGAAACAGAGACTCACTACAACGTTCGTGATTGCCGCAAATACTAGAATGAATATCAAGTACCCCTTGGTCCGCGACACACCCGCATCCGAGCCGAATGTACTCGAAGAGTTCGTACCTGAAAGGATCAGCAAAAGGAGCACACCCTGCAATGTCCAGACAATTATCAGCACCGACAATTGGGGGGAACCAAGCAAACGACCATCTCGAAAAAAAAAACGTCCCCCACTCACGTTCGACAATACCCACGTCAACAGCACATTCGTCCTCACGTTGGCATAATAGTCCATCGCAGCTTGCTCCTTCTCCCGTTCGCTCATCACTCTGGGCTTTGCTTTCCCCCGCGCCCCCTGCTTGGTCTTAGCACCTCCTCGTGCACTTGCAACGTCAGCAAACTTGGCGGCGCGCAGCGAGTCGAGGGCTTCCTCATAGATCCCGTTCACGTCAGCCGCTTCTGCGAGCATCTTGATGTCCACTTGAGAATGCGAGTCCTGCACGGCAGCTCCGAGATCAGCGTCGGGTATTGCATCTTGTTTCGTTCCCCACGAAATCTAACAAATACAAAAACGATGTGAATGAGACACGGGGAAGGCAAAGACGGGGATCACAAACGTCGTTTAGATTCGAGTATGCATATCTGGCATGCACAAGTCGGTTAGACCTTTCCACGGGAACAGGAAGTCTCACTTACATGCTCAAGATGCAAACGTATGTCGGAGTTAGCAACAGATATTGCACGAAACTTGTCAGGAGATGCCACGGATCGAACGCAAGCAGGCTGCTCAGGACATAGACTACATGGCCACAGTTTACGTTCAAAAAGACAACCGATAAACAATCAGCGAATCGCTCTTCCGCCCCTGCTATGCGTCGGAACCTTACCTCCGTACGTGACACCAATGCTCAACAGTACAACACCTCCTCCAGTTTGAGAAGCAGATGCTATTCCACAGAGCACAGATGCAATGATTAGGTAAACCATTAAGACAGCTAGAAAGATTGACGCGAGCTTGTATTTTAGATGAGCACTGGAATGCAGACTCAGTAAGAATGACTCGGACGGAAACTAGGTCATACGCTTTCGGCTTGTTCCCCATTGACATAAGGAAACAGGCAATGATGATCGAAGCTAGGAAATACTTTGAAGAAATGGTTCATCAGAACGTGGCCCATCGGAAAGGGAATGCATCCTACTTGAACTATTGCATTGAAGTACTGGATATTGGTCAACCCAAACGATTTATCCTCCAAGGATGAACTTAGCACAACCTATTCGCCGGTTTCGTCAGCCTAACCTATGTCACCAATACCAGCAATCGCAAGTCAGCTGCTCACAAAGAATAGGTAAAAGTTTCCCTAAGACAATTCCACTCAGCGTTAGACATTCAAATATTACATCAAACTCACGATCCCAAACCACGAGAACACCATGTTGATGCAGTTGTACACTGTTTCTACAAGCAGCGACATCTTCCTCCACGGACTATGCCCACTACGCATGATTTGACCGACATGCGCGATGGCATAGACTGCGGCGAAGAAAGAACCATTCAACCATCGTCGACGCTGAGATATGAACTCTGGGAGCGATTCGGGAACATCAGTCTCCCCAATTGCTCCTTTGACGTATTTGAGCACCCTGAAGAATAAGCGGGTGAATTGGATTTCGAGCGCAGTGAGATGAGAATTGTACCAGCTAGAGTTGGATTTGGATATTAGCTCGAAACAAAGAATACGCTGGAAAGCATGAATTTAGAATTCCGCAAAAATCGCAAGTCGCTCACATCTTCGGCGAGATCTGCCACCTCGTCAGCGTACGAGCGGGTGAGTAGTGCGAGTCACTTACACATGTTTGACGTGAAAATGTCCGTATCGTTGCCTTGGAGAACCTCGCCTTTGAAATAGGAGGCGAGAGGACCACGGCCATCTTTGTTGTTCTGCAAAGCAATATACCTGTGCGGATCCAGCAAGGTCAGAGACAGCAATCTGATGTCCTTGCAAACATACCTGTAAGCGGAAAACGCGCCAGGCTATGCGTATGTGAATTGTTGCTCTATATACATATAGAACGGCCATGTTTACCAGAACGCTGATATACCCAAACATACTCTCGGTGGGCTTGTCCAGGATATTGCTCAACTTGTATTCAAAGTTCTGCGCAGCCACTTTGCAAGGACAATTAGCGCAAGCGTGCAAATTATGCAACTGTGTCACTTTACCCAAGGGGTTCAAGAGGTATTTCCAGTTCTTGCCCTTGTATGCCGCAATCTCTCCGCAAGCACCACCGACGTTCGAGTTGACGTCAAATGTCTTCCACAGACGATAGATGCTGTTGTTCCCGGGGCGGGTGCCAACGTCCAACAATACGCACACGTTCGGCTACGGTATGCAGGTCAATCTAGTTCTGCACGGAGCCCCATTCCGCCTACCTGTAACATCGGCGCAAACGCATTAAAGAACCATCGGTGGCTGTTGATCTTCTTCTGGTTCTTTTCTTTCATGCAAAAAATGATTTGAGTGGGTACGATGCCTTTGTCCGGATACTTGAACTGGATGTTCGGATCCAAGGCAAAGGAGGTCGTATATTCAAATAGATGGGCGGTCACTTGTTTATTATTCACGGTGTTTTTCATGTGGTCCCCAGGTTGGTAAACGCCTAGGAGGGTTAGGCAGTCAAGGACGCGAGGATGAACCTTCTTTCGTCCGTCTGCAACGATACAGACTACGACCTACAATGTGCTGTCAGGCCCGAAAAAAACGAGTAGACCTTAGATTCAGGCAAACCTTCTTCCATGCATCTGGTCCCCAAGTTTGCGAGTGTTTACGGGAACAGAGATGTGCAATGTTCCGCATGACACCATACATGGTCCTACAAAACAAAACCTCGTCTTCCTGTACACAGCTGTTAGCATGCTCGACAAGGGCGACGAATTGACATGCGGGACGCACATTGTACATAGTAATAACAATAAACAACTCAGTAGTACGTCCACTCTCGTTCTGACGAAGGAAGAACTTTTCTTTCTCGAAATCATCGGGGTCACAAGTGACGGCAGTATACCTGGCTTTAGTCATTTCTGGTTCTCCACGGTAGGGAAGGACAAGCTTGGGTGGGACACTGAGATCGACGACCAAGTTCCCGTTAGTGAGTTGAACACGTTTCTTTTTGAGTCTACGCCTGACGCGACCAATGGGGGCAGGTCCAAAGTGCATGGTCTCGACCGGAGTTTCGGATTCGATGGAAGTAGACAAAGAAGGGGTCTTTTCACCCTCTTCCATTCCGTCATTTTCACCTGGAACGTCCGCGTATTGAGATATGTCGTACTCGTCATTATAGTCATCATCATGTTCGAATTTTTCAGAAACATGACTGGGGTCATGAGATTGGGAATAGCCAGTGTAGTGTGCAATGTTGTTCTCGTCGAGTCTATAGTCTTCGTCGTCACCAAAAGGGGTTGGGGAACGTGACCGTGGCGGGCGGTAGGTTTGACGGGGATATACGCCCGAAGCAAATGCCTCGGTATCATGCTGAAAGTGATCAACAGTGCCGTTGTGTGGCGCTGAGAGATCATTCACGCCATATGGCGCGTATACGGTTGATGTCGAGCTGAAAGGATTACCGACGACATGAGCAGGGACGCTCGCTGGTGGCTGTGGCAGCGAACGGCTGGAACACTGACTGTGTAGGCTATACTGGGAGAGAGGGCGCGTATCTGAATGGTCGGTGTAGAGTGAATTGGGTCTCGAGTGAGGGTCGATGAATGGATCATGGTCGTGTGCGGATGAAGAAGGGTCGTCGAGATCGAGGGTTTCGCCAGTCGTGATGGTGGGCAAGAGTTGGCCTGGCTGATATCGCTCTGGAGGCTGTCTCGACTGGGCTTGTTGATGTTCCAAGGAGTCTGGCAAGCTGCGGTGTGGGGTGAGAAGTGCCACAGGAGCTAAGAGCTCAAGTAGGGATACCTGTGCGTGGAGTAGTGTTGCCCGTCGTCGTCGTCGTCGTCGTGCTCGGCTGGCGCTGGTTTTCGTCGCGCCATCGTCAATGAGGTCTTGTTAACATTAAGACAAGTCCAATTCAACCAGAACGCGTCTCGGTCACGTGAGATCACACATGACGTGACATTAATGACGCGTGCGCGTAACGTGACAGGAGCAAAGTCGACTGTCCGCGATGTCCGAGTCGATGTCGAGTCCGTGGATCCGCGACTACCTCATGGACGTCGCGGAAACATATGGCGCCCAGCTCTACAACGCCCCCGTGTCAAAGCAAAAAAAGAGAGTTCAGCTCACAGACGTACGTTCCTGGTTAGTGTTCTCCCCAATGCTGACACCGCCCCCCCAGCTGCTCACTTATCAAGGAGACAGTTACGTTTGGGCTTGGATATCCGACAAGGATCACAGAGTGTCCGTCCGCATCTCGAAAGATGCCGCAGTTCAGTACAAAAGGTCAGTTAGACTCCCGTCGCCCCTACATGTCGCCTTCTCAGTCCTTGTAGCAGTGCCCATGGCCGCAGCGTTATCGACTGTCGCTTCTGCCTCGTTTTTGTCTCCAGCTATCGCCCCATGTTTTCTCCGCGTCCTCTCGGCCGAAATGCGCCCGGAAATACGCCCGTATCCCACATATCACTTGACATCAGTTTTGTCTCTTCGATAGGCACCGGCGGACACCTGTTTGGCAACCCCCGTGATCTCGAATCAGACGAGAACATGAAAGAATGGGTTTTAGGTCTTCGCCAGGACGGTGGGGGTGGGTAAGTTCGCGCATATATCTAGCGTCCTGGTTTAATGCCCTCGTTCAGAAACGTCTTAAAGCTTCGCAAGCAGCAAAACCTAGCGCAGAACAAAAAAGCGCCACCATCTCCCCCAGCCCCTCCCCCTCTCTCACTGCCTCCCGCCTCCCAATATCAGAGTACCAAAGCTGCCGAGGATGTCGCGAAACCCAAGCCCAGACGGCCCCATAACTTTGAACGATCATATGCTAAACGCTGGCGGGTGAGCCAATTTACTGCTTGTAACGTTCGAAATGTGTTAAGTTGAATGACTAGAAATTCGAGGTCGATCCATGGAAACTCGCGACTAAGTCAACATTGGAAGAACAGCCCATACGTACGTATATCCCCATACACGACAGGCGGGCTCACAATCCGACTCTGACCATGCAGAAGCGACAGAACTCAGTCATCCTCCCGTTGAACCACTCTTGGGCGCCGCGAGCCAAATTGAATCTCGCGGACGCTTAGTATGTCCTGCGTCGCCACATCGCACACCTTCACCTACTTCCTTACAACGGCAAGGAACACCAACAGATTGGTCGCCATCGAACAGGGGTAGTCCGGTTGTTCCAGACGAGGCCAACACATCCACTTTGGGGAATGGAATCCAACAGCACGATGAACCTGAGGTCTTGCCTATTACTTCCCACCTAGCCTCTGATACAGAGGGGCACACCACAGCGGATACTGCAATCACCTCAGATACCCGTTCTCTTCAGCCACCCACGCCTGCGCAACGCATCCAACGCTCTCCAATGCGTCGCTCCTCCTCACTTCCTCACAGTTCCCCAGAACCATCTGCTTGCTCTTCCCCTCGTCCTTCCCAACAGCTCCCTTGCTCGTCTCCGCCTCCCCTCAGTTCTTCCCTATCCCTTCCATCTTTCTCTTTCCCAACGCCTATGGGTATTCGGAAGAACATTCAAAGAAAGGTTCCCCATCCAGGACTCCCCTTTTCCCGACCAGATCCCACCAAGCAAGGCCCAGTTCAGATTCTAGTGCCCAATTCTGATACATCTGGTACAGGATCGTCCCAATCATATTCACAATCGCAGCAGTATCAGCCTCAGTTGCTGTCACATTCACCTGCTTTCCCATCATCTCTTGCAAAGGAGTTTAAACCTGCTGATACCTCTACGCCTAGAGAGGAAAAGCTAGTTAACACATCAACACGTACGTCGAAGATGTCTGCAGAGTCTTCGCCCATACATGGCGATACCGACGAGCAGGAAACCACCAAGGCGGATGACAAGTATACAACTGAAAAAGCCGACGCCAACACAAGAAAGCAGGAGCCGGGATCGAATCGGCCCCCTGCGTCGAGTGCTCCAAAGATTGAAGTACTTGAAGTAGAAAAGTCCGACGAGGAAGAAACCGACGAGTTGCAATCGACACACAGTACCATACGGACGGAGGTTGAGTTGGGCACACACATTGGAACACATGACACGGGCAAAGGGGACGCCAATGCCGGTCACGAAGACAACCAGTTATCCGTTGATAAGGTTCGAATACATTCTACGCTCCAAAGCAGTCCACCTCGTCAGCCCTCGCGTTTGGCTACCGCCTCGGTCATACAACACCCATCTCCCAATAAACGAGATACTGATGGAGTTCTCATCCACCGTTCCACTCAACCGTCTGAGCGCCCTGGGTCCTGGAGTTCTATGCATTCACTCTTCTCAGATCCATTGGAAGATGAGCGGGCAGTATCCTCACATGCTCCCATCCTCCCCGTCGGTCGAACTGAGGATAGGGTGCAAGAGAAGGCAAGCCCTGCCCACGTCCCAAGACATGACCCAGAAGCATGGAAAGAGCCTAGTTTCATTGCGAAGAACAAAGAAAAGGGGAAAGCGCGTGCTGTCGAGGAACTAGATATACCGAGTGTAAAAGTGGGCAAGAAACGCCGGCGGTCCGCTCAGCACGAGTCACCTGTACCGAAGCAGACGAAGGTTACCGCATCAGAAGTGCGTCAGGCGGCATCGAACCGGACTACTACTGAGATTTTGCGCCATATGCAGCCCCAAGACACCGAGGCACCCGCTGTTGGGAAAATACATTCAAACAACCAACCTTCAACCTCTCCCACGGATACTACCGAGACGACGACACCACCCCCTGCCTTTCAGTCATCCAAGCCTCGTCTAGCAAATTTTGTTGTCGATTTTGAGAAAATCGACCTGGGCAAAAGAGTACCGATACCGAGGTTGGATTTGGAAAAGGATATAAAAAGTATGTTGTTGAGAACAGGGAGGATTCGGACACTTGGGGAGGAGGTAGAGGGGGATGGCAGTGTGTATATCATGAGGTAACATAACTTGTTTGGGGCCCTATAATCGATGCCAACAATACTCTCTCAAAACCTACTGATCTGCTACGACGATGACAGCCTTGCCCGTGTTCGTACCCTTCAGTACTCCTAAGATCACCTCCCCTACACTTTCAAGACCCTTTGTGAGATCCTCCCTAAACTTGAGCTCGCCGGATGCAATCAGTGCAGGTACTTCAGTATAGAAAGCATCCTTGTACTTTGGAAGAAGGGACCACACAATGAAACCATAAAGTTTGACCTCTTTCGCCACAATGTGCATCAAATTCTAGTGGATACAAGACAGCAGGTTCTGAATCGTGGTCCCGGGCGGTTAGATTTGGTGCTCACCATCACTGGGTAGGGTTGCGTGTTATACGCGGAGATCATTCCACATTCCTGAAAAACATGAAGTCATGCTGAAAAAAACGATTGTTAGTCGGACTCACGATGAAGCGTGCACCTTTGGCTGCAGCTTCCAGCGCTGCCTCGAGAGTTTCGCCTCCGACGTTGTCCCAATACCTATACAAGAAGTCAACCATCATCACCCTTGTCAAATGAGTAAAACAGCGTACACGTCGATCGGACCTTCCTTCTCGAGCACCTCGGATGTCTTTGTGGTCTTGTAGTTGAAGGCTACATCTGCACCAAGTTCCTTCATAAATGCAACCTTTTCATCTGAGCCTGCCGAGGCGATCACTTTGAGGCCGTCGCGTTTCGCGAGCTGAACGACAAGACTAAAATATCACGAATTTCATGGATGGACCTGCCAGTGAAGAACGGAGGGACGCACGATCCGACCGCGCCGGCTCCGGTACTGATGAATGCGACTTCCCCCTTCAGATCGCGATAAGCTACGAGCACGAGCGATCATCGTCATTGCTTACCTTCTTTGCTTGGGCGTACTCCTTCCAAGCACAGTACGCTGTCTGACCTTTTGAAACACAACAAATGAATTGCATGAGGTTCTCCTGGAGGCTGGGTGATCATACCTGGCATGCCAGCTGCCCCAAGAAACACACTCCAGGGGAGGTTGTAATTGTTCTCTATCTTGCTGAAGCCCTCGAGTTGGGTGTGTACCGAGTACTCCTCAAATGCTGTACCGAACTAAGACTCACTGACATCAAACGCTATACTATTATAAATTACTCACGGAAACCCCCATATACATGATCGCCAGCACTGAAAGCGGGATTCTCGGAACGAACAACGACGCCTAGACCATGGTTTTCAAGCCTAACAAAGGATGATACGTTATCTCGGAGTGTAACGCGGCGACAAGGGACGACACGCACGGCTGTCCGAGTTGAAAAGCAGGCTAATCACAGGGCCACGAGTTATCAGAAAACCGACTCCGCATACTTTGTGCGCTTTCCGACGATAACTCACGACATATGACTTGATAGACGAGTGTCTCATGCGGCCTTTCATATAAGGGTCTATCGATAAGACCACTGTTTTCAAGAGAATTCCCCCACGCAAGGGTACATTCTCGAGGTCGATTGTATGGCTTGCATCGTACACCACTGTGCGACCAGGAATAGGGTAACCTGTCTTAGCGATGTCAGCAGATGGCCTGAATGCCCGAAACCTGGCTTGTCGACCCACCCGTTGGGATCTCGTTAAAGATCAGGCGAGCATTCGTAGTGGGCGCCATCGTCTTGGTATGAGGTTAGAAGGTGTGTCGGTGGGGGTTTCGATTTATATCCGTGGCTACACCTACCGGCGTATGACCTGCCACATCATGATGTTCCCAAGCTTCATGTCGGCCAAGCTCGGCTGACAAACTTCGCAGCCCCAAGTAGGGTCATCAGACTCAAGCTTCTACGAATCTGATGGGCGCATGATGGACGGGACTTGATGTAGCAGCGGTTTAGTAGGATCAGGAAGTTCCCCGAGAGCGGCTGCTTCTCTGTCAGCTGCGAACAAGTTGCGGGATTTTGTGCTGTAGACATTCGCACATGGTATCATGGTGCACGCCTCGCACGCCGATACTATAGGCGAGGATTTTCGCTGGGTAGACTCGACGACACCGGTGAGCTTGCGGATCTCTTCTCTTGTGTACCCCCGACCGAGTACTAATTGGCTCCTCGGATATGAACCGATGATTAATTAGAGACTGTTGTATGCTGCTGACTGTGTCAGTTTCAATTTGAACTCTGCTGATAACCCTGTGACTCAAACTGCAGTGCCGGTCTAATCGATAAGCAAAGCATCACGGGTATCACGGATTTCTTATATACCCCTTATATACCCCTTATATACTCTGCAAGAAGTGTATTTTGTATAAGACCATATAAACCCTTATAAAGGTAGGTCACTTACAGCATATATAACCGACCCGACACAACTGTAGCAGTGGCAACAATATTCTATTTTAGGGCAATATTTGTCAGCATGATACAATAGACCCATAAGCTTATCGAATATAATGGTTTAAAAGGGTACATCCCTTTGGTACAAATGTATCATCATGATTACCATTGCCAAGTCTTGCAGACCATATCTTTGTTGCACAGATATTTAAATAATACATTCCCTGCCAGGAAATCCCTTATTTACAGGTGTTGCACAAAAAAATAAATATTCTACCATTTCTCAAATTTACTTATTTATGTAGATCCTGCTCCTGAAATGACACTTATTCACGACTTAAATGAGTAGGGACAACGGCATATGCCATGTATTCAGTGATAAGAAAGCACGTCACAAGTAAAAATTGAGTACAGTAGACCCAAGGAAAGGAAACCCAAGCACAGATGTCCGGCAGGCAAAAATGACATTGAGTACAACTGGTGTAATTGTCGTGCGTCGTTACTGGGCAGGGAGGGTAAGAGGTGGACCAGGGCAAGACATGGCACAAGCCGTGTCGTGTTTCCAGGAGGGTAAGAGAGGGTGAGGGCGGAGCGAGGTGATCGGGGCGAGGGCAAGAGGTGGACTGGGGCGGGACATGGTGTGTGTCATCACTGGGCAGGGAAGGTGAAGGGAGGGCAGGGCAAGGCAGTGCGGGCAAGGGTGGGGCGAGACATGGCGTGTGCCATGTCGTGTGTCCAGGGAAGGTGGGCAAGGGTGAAGGTGAGGTGAGGCAATTGGGGCGAGAGCAAGAGGTGAACGCCACGGCGCACGCACAATTGCATGCGCCGTGTCGTGTGTCATTCCTGAGCGGGGAGGGTCAGTGAGGGAGAGGACGAGAGGCAAGGATGAGAGGCAAGGCAGGGGTGGGGCGAGACATGGCGCGCGCACAATTGCGTGTGCCATGTCGTGTTTCCAGGAAGGGTGAGCGAGAGTAAAGGCAAGGGTGGAGTGAGGCGAGGTGAGGCAAGGGGATCGGGGCAAGGGCAAGAGGACAGTCCAGTCCGTTCGGCCAACCACGCATCAACCCGTTTGGTTGTCCATGTTGGCTGTTTGTGAAGGCGCGTTTGACAGGTGGTGTCACTGGGCAGGGAGGGCTAGGACGAGAGGCAAGGCGAGGGCAGGCCTGGGGCGAGACACAGCATGCACCGTGTCGTGTATCCAGTGAGGGTGGGTGAGGAGCAAAGGCAAGATGGCGCACGCACGATTGCATGCGCCGTGTCGTGTGTCATCGCTGAGCAGGGTTAGTGATGAACGAGCTAGACAAATTATATACTATCAACGTACCTCAGGTGATGAAACGCTGAGGAAAATGTACTGTGGCGACGCGCAGCCTAACATTGAATGGTTACATAACATGGAAACGGCCGTCATCATGTGACATGGCAAGAAAAAAACAAGTCTACGAGTCTACAGTGACTGTGGCCGAATGATTCTAGAGGTTAATGGTGAAAATATAAGGATGTGCGAACAAGTGACTCCAAGTCAGGGCGGGGGGAGACATGGCGCATGCAATCGTGCGTGCCGTGTCGTGTTTCCAGAAAGGGTTAGTGAGGGTAAACTTGAAGGCGAGGCAATTGGGGCGAGGGCGAGAGGTGGACGACACGGCGCATGCAATTGTGCATGCACCGTGTTGTGTGTGGTCACCGAGTACCGAGTACTGTGTGGGGAGGGCGGAAATTTTATGGGGACCGTGCGCAGTGCTGCTTTAGGGTTGGCACAATGTGATCTCTGCACTTTCCTTTCATTTTCATTGGCAATCCAACTAAACCTTAGGGGTGCCTACGACATTAATTAAATTAATTTGTGCAGCACGAGGAGAAAAATAAAAGTTTGTGTGAGCGAGCGCGCACACGCGCACGAGAGCTGTGCTGCATGCTGCCTAAGAGCTGGTTTTCCAACTATGTCACACTAATATAAAAGTTATATTTGTTGGGAAACCTTTATATGCCAATCTGACTAGGATCTGCTTGCTAGCAGATATGTCGTTCTGATGATGTCCTGATATAGTCATATATGCCATCTGAATCAGCATTGAAGTACTAAAATCCATTGCATTCTTGCTTAGGTTGCGAGGAAATATAAGGATATCATACTGTGCAGCCATAGTAGCTGGTTTTCCATCTATGTCACACAAATATAAAAAATGTATTTATTGGGAAAGCCTTATATGACAATATAACTAGGGTTTGCTTGCTAGCAGATATGTCGTTCTGACAACATCATGATAAGGTCTTATAAAGTCTTATATACCCCTTATATAATCACAGATTGTATTGACAAGTTGCCAATATGTGTCATGCAAATGCACATATTATATTCCCTTATATTCCCTTATATTCCCTTGGCAAGAAGTGGCATAGCGCGAGAAAATACCATTTTATATAGCGGACTTGTGGTACCCCCGATGAGCGCTGTAGAGCGGCGCCTCGGAGTCTCGGACTTTTGCCAGCGTCCAGACCTCACCGGTCACCCCAACGCGCGGCGGTTTGCCATTTCAAGGCAAGCGATTAGCTCGACCGTACATTGTCGACAAAGCCATGCAGTGATAATAGGTCTGGTTTTGGAACATCACTCTCCAGGCGTGAGCGTTTCAGACCACTTCATCCCAGAATAAATCACACCTGCATTCAGCTGACCTCCACATGCTCCCAACTGCTCTCCATCAGCGCTACGGAATGAGAGTATTTGTCGTTGATCCATGGGAAACCCATGTGGAGGTCGAGTCTATGGGACTTTCTCGTGCAGACCTGATCATCTCAGAGGCGTTCTGTCCTTCGCAATGGCCCACTATTCGGCTTTCAACATACGCGTCATCCTTATACTGACGTTGGGAAGCTTAACATACGGCTATGCATTTAGTGTCATATCCAACACACTCGGCCAGCCAGGTTTCCTTTCCTATTTCTCCCTCACCACCAACCCTTCCTATACGAGCCGCATCGAAGGCGCCATCAATGGGCTCTTCTCAGCCGGTGGAACGTTTGGGGCTCTTCTTGTCGGTTACATGTGTGACCGATACGGTAGGAAGGTGACGATGAACACGGCAAACCTCGTGTGTATTATCGGAGGAGCCCTTCAAACTGCATCGGTGAACCTTGTGATGTTGCTTGTAGCAAGGTTCATCACCGGCTGGGGGATCGGGATGATGGTGGTACTCATTCCCATTTTTCAAGCCGAGATCTCTCCACCGTCTGCCAGGGGGCTGCTTGTTGGTCAACACGGTGCGCTCTGTTACCTGTGCCATTGTTGTTCAGAAATTTAGCAGCTTGTATATATCTGTATCTACCAGGCGCGTGGATCGTCTTCGGATACGCTATAGCGGGATGGGTAGGCGTAGGGACCTACTATTCTTCGAACATGAGTTTTCAGTGGCGTTTCCCTCTCGCTCTTCAATGCGTCTGTCCGCTGGCCCTCCTCTGTTGTAGCCCGTGGGTCCCAGAATCACCACGGTGGCGTGCGCATCATCTACAGATTACATTCAGAGATATCGGGTTAACCAGTCCTTTCTAGTGCTGATGCAAGGCCGACACGCCGAAAGTTGGGAAATAGTTTCGAAACTCCACGTCGACGCCTACGACCTCGCAGGTCCTGAATCCGAGCGATACGACTTTGCTAAACGAGAATTTCATCAGATGGTCAAGCAAGTTGAATTGGATTCTCAAGCTTGGGTCGCCGGAGGTGGGGCATATCAGATGTTCAAGCGACCATCGTATCGCAAGCGTATGTGGATGGGATTCTTTACCCAGTATTCGGCCCAAGCCACAGGAGCTATGGTTGTCTACAGTCAGTATGCAGTTATTCTTCTGACACTCTCATTATGATTTCCTGAAATTAGCTAATGCTGACGCCTAATCTGACTGCGGCAGACTACATGGTTAACCTGTATCAGGGTCTCGGAATCACTGGGGGAATGGTACTCATACTTGGGGCTCTCTACGTAACTGTGGCAACAGGTGCCAACTTCCTCGCATCCTTTGTCATGGACTACGTGGGTCGTGTCCGCCTCCTCAGTACGAAATCTCTTCGTTGCTACCTCCCTTACCACTGACTGTTTCTGTCCTGCAAACTATAGTCATTGGCCTGACGGGTTGTATGATCACACTTTCCCTGGAGTGCATCATGGAATCTCAATATGCATCACCTCATGCCCATGTTACGAATGCCTTGGGCGTCTTCTTCATCTTCCTGTTCATCTTTTTTTACGCCGGTGGCATAGACGCCACGTCCTATGTCTATTGCTCCGAGCTCTTCCCTACATTCATTCGTTCGCAGGGTATGGCATTCTCGATGATCGGTACCTTTTTGAGTACGGTCATTTTCCTCGAGGCGGGGCCTACAGCATTGGAAAAGATCAAGTGGTGGTATTATGTGATGTTCATCGGGCTGACCGTCATAGATATTGCGGTGATATGGCGGTGGTTTCCAGAGGTGAGATTATGGAAAAGAACCCGTCTAAAGATCGGAATTGACACAAGTTTCAGACTAAAGGACTTTCCCTGGAGGAGATCAACGGATTGTTTGGAGACGAGGTTGCGGTACGCTTCTCAGACGATCAAAAGGAGGTCTCCCCACAACAGGTCGAAAGGGACAGCTGCTAATGAGAAGAGAGAGGATATATCACATTTGGAGAGTTCCTTGCCATCACCACCTTCGCAATGACGCCTACACGAGTTGCATCACGGCGAAATACATGTGTCTACTACCAGCAATAGAATGATGTAATTCACTAGTCCAAGACAGCATATTTTTTCAGGTGTTCCGGTATAACGTCGTACAATTCCTTGGACCGCAACCATTGCTTGGAGAATAGCCGGGTCTGATATCGGTATGCACCGTCACACAAGACGGTGACGACGGTTGATCCTGACGATCATCCCTGTGTTAGTCATGTCTCTGAAGAGAAGTTATCGAACTCACCCTTGCCGAGTTTTTGCGCAATCTCCACGGCAGCAACGACGTTCAGAGCCGAACTTGCGCCAACGTATAAACCTTCGGTATCCAAGAGCTGGTATAGCATTACTATCGACTTTTCATCTGAAATCATGAGCGATCCGTCTACATCCTTGACAAACGTCGCCAAATTGTCCGTGACGCGGCCCTGGCCAATGCCTACAGAATGACAAACTTCAGCATATGGCTCCGACACCCATTGACAAATGGGGATAGGGCGGACCTTCGGTGATCGAGCTGCCCTTACGCTCGACGAGGTTCCCAGCGGTTGACACATAGGTATGCAAAACACTCCCTGGGGGGTCCGCAAGCCACACTTGCGTCTTCCCACCGCTCTTCTCCTTCAAAAACTTACCCACACCGGCCAGCGTCCCACCGGTACCGGTTGAACACACGAACGCATCGAGTGCACCTTGGGTTTGCTCCCAGATCTCCGGGCCGGTCGTAAGATAGTGTGCGTGGGTGTTCGCGGTATTATCAAACTGATTGGTCCATATCGCGTTGTCCAGTTTAGCAGCATATGCTCGAGCTTGATGGTTGTAGTTCTGTGGGTGCTCGAAAGCGACTGCGGGGACGGGGTATACCTCTGCGCCGAGCATGCGCAGGAGGTCGATCTTCTCTTGACTCTGTAAACGAACGGTCGGACGCGTCGATGTGCACGCCTAGTGATACCACGGGCGACAGCTCACCTGAGTGTTGGGCATGAATATCACGCATTTGTAACCCCTGGATCGACACACATGGGCCAAACCAATGCCGGTGTTCCCGGCGGTCCCTTCGACGACCGTTCCACCCGCTCGTATACTGAGCATCGAACGCCTATCAGCCACTCCTGCAAAAAAAAAAAAGAGTCGGCATGCACTCACTGGCCCTTTTCTTCTGCATCCCGAACGATACCGACGGCGGCACGGTCTTTGATGCTCCCGCCAGGATTCTGAAACTCGGCCTTGCCGAAAATGTTACATCCGGTCTGTTCAGACAGTGATTTGAGATAGATCTATGTAGATGAATGTCTGTCAGAGAGCTCTGGCGGTAGCCCCGCCTGTCGGTCTCACTAGAGGTGTGTTTCCCACGGCGTCGATGAAGCCTTGGACGGCGGACCCAAATCCCCTCCTGCCGACCTGAAGGTGATAAGAATGAGTAAGTCTAGTTGTGCGAAGGAGCGAGAGCATCGTGCAAGAGAGGAATTGGGAGAATTGGTGGACGCAAAGGACGAACCGCCGGGTTTATGTGAGACAGCGGCGCTGGTGGCGACATTCTTGCAAAGTGAGTTGACAAACGCCGTTATTAAGACTCGAGAGATCCAAGATAGGACCGGAGCTCCATAGTGCATCAAGCAGGAGTTAATAACTTGGCCCAAAAAAAAGAGACCCAAGATAAACCAGAACTTCCCAGGTCCAATGGCAAGTTTGATCGCTTGCATAATAGACGACTTTAAATGATTATTGATCATGTCCACGATATTTAATGTCATGCGTCGCAAATTCACAAAGGGAGTCCTTCCCATTAAATGACTAGGAAAAGAATAGCCAACATCGAAGAACGAGATGGAGGAAAGAAAACTATGGCTGCGGGGAGTGGTGTACCAGAATTTTGATGAAACAATCAAATAGGGAAGAGCGTGCTCGCTGCATGAGGTGAACTGCGCAAGACAAATGATGGAATCTGTGTGTGGAAGGACATGACGAGAATCAGATAGTCTGTCGTGCGTGCAAGAAACGGGTCGTCGCAGGCCGTGAGAGAAATAGCATAACATGGGTATCGACGAAACTGAGAGACAGAATCAAGACTTCTATGAACTAAATGAGATGGTAAGCAACACAAAGAAAGACATTGGACGTGCATGTTCATGGTTGACGTTTCTTCACGTTCTGATTCAACCATTGAAGTCCCTCGAAAAGACCTTCACCCGTCGTTGCGCAACTATCACCACTCCCATCAGGCACGCCAAAGAAGAAGAAAAAAGACAGAAAAACCTACCTGGGGTGGACATACCACGAGCGGTCGCGCATACGGTGCAGACCCAACTTCTCGGTGACCTCGGCAGGTGACATGGCTGGAGCGGAATGAGGAACGAAGATATCGGATCAGGGACTAGTCACGCACCTCCGGGAAGATCCTGTTTGTTGGCAAACACGAGCAATAAGCATTCCTTCATCTCTCTGTCACTGAGTATGCGGTGGAGTTCTTGTTTTGCTTCGTCGATTCTCTCTCGGTCTTGACTGTCAACGACGAAAACGAGACCCTGGGTGCCGGTGTAATAGTGTCTCCACAATGGACGGATCTTGTCTTGACCTCCAACGTCCCAGACGTTGAACTTGACGTTCTTGTATGTGACGGTCTCGACATTGAAACCGACTGGGCTACAGAGTGAGCAAGGGGGGACAGAATGACGGAGGACGAGGACTGACCGGTTGGGATCGTCGTCACGGACTGGTTCAGCTTGAGTTTGTATAGAATGGCTGGGTGGCAGCAAGTCAGTGAGCGGATGCGGGACTTGAGGGGGCGGCATACTCGTCTTGCCGGCAGCATCGAGGCCAAGCATGAGGAGCCTCATTTCCTTGTTACCGAACAAGCGGCCTGGGAGAGATGTGAGCAAGGAGTGGAGATGAGAGGGATACTGAGCTGACTGAGGGTTTTTGACAAGTTGGCACCCATGGCAGAGAGAGAAAGAGGGAGATGTGTGGTGGAGTAAAGAGCGACGGAGGCCACAAGCAACTTGGCTGGAAACGGGATTGGTGTGAGAATTCAACCAGCGTCGCTGCAAAGACATACACCCAAATGGGACCCCAGTCACCCCCTGCACATAATATTATCGCGTATTATCCTCAACCTGGCTCTGGCTAAACACCTTCAACCATCCATCCCCCATGTCCGTCCGCAACGCCTCAATCCGCGCCCGGTACAGCTCTCCCTCCCTCATCTCTCCGTCCTTGCTCGCCCCAGGTACCTCAAATACCGAATACCCCTCTGCCGAAAGCGGGCTCGGTCTCTGCGGCGACGTAGACGGCGAGCGTGGCGTCGCCAACCCGGCAACAGACGGCAACCCCATCGGCCGAGACCCTGGCGAAAACACATGCTGCTCTCCTCCGTTCAGGTCGACGATTCGTTTCACTTTGCGTTTCTTCGGTCTGCCCGAAACAGCGACCGATGTCGTTCGTGACCCTGCTGACAACGACGGTACCGTCTCGTGTGCCGTCGCCGCGTCCGTTGCCATGCCATGGCCCCCCTTCGATTTCGCGGGCCCCATCGGAACGATAGGAGGGGATGCCGGTATTGGTACGTCTCTCGCAGAACTCGTCTGCTCCAGTGCAATGGGCGTAAGCCCCCTTCTCTCGTAAAATGTCGGCGCACTGCCATCCAAGGAGACGACTTTCCCCTCCTTGTGAAAGAAGTCGAAGCACGCAGTGCGGTAGCTGTCCTCTATCTCCGTCAGCGGGTTCCCCTCTATCCACACCTCCCCAATATTCGGAAGTGTCGCAAGACGTCCAACTTCGGCACTCTCATCAATGTGATTGAAACGGAGGTCTACCCGCTCAAGTGCCATGAGGCGTTCGAGACCGCAGATGGACTCGAGACGGTTGCCGGAAAGGTTCAAGTAGAGCACCTGTCCGAGCTGAGTGTAGATTCCCAGAACAGAATCGATCATATTGTCACAGAGATTGAGGGAAACAAGATTATGAAGGACGGAGAGGCCATGCGGCACAGAGACAAGTAGATTCGAAGATAGATCAAGGTGCGTTATAGAGACAAGGTATGGGAATGTGTCTGTTGGCAAGAACGTGAGGGCATTGTCGGCGAGGGAGAGGTGTTTAAGGAGCCCCCATTTGTAAGGAGAGAGGGCCGAAGAGGGGGAAGGCAGTGCGGGATGCTCTGGTATAGCGGTCACCACCTCGTCGTCCTCGGGAACGGAGGCAGGCAGTGACGTGTTCGTCCAAGAGCGCTGTCTCCGAGGGATCTGCCTCGACCTCTGGTCCTTGAGTGATCCGTCCCTGCGCGCCTGGTCATCGAATACCGCTCCGATGAATATGTCGGCGACATCCTCCAACCCACTCCGCTTGATAGTCAAGCTACGAAGGGATTCCGCGAGCCTGTCCCAGCCAAGTAATGTGCGGGGATCAATGTCGACGGTCTCGAGAGCTCGGAGGTTCTTGAACGCGTCAAGCGGGAGGGCACTCCGGGTTGGAGGATCGTCTTTAAGTTCAGCAATGACTTTGGGTCCAGGTGTCTTGAGTAGGAGAGCGGGGATCTTGGTAAAGCTACTATAAATGTACTTGAGTTCCGCATCGATGCTCTGCTGCTCAGGTCGGCTCCACCAGCCGGTACCCAAAGAAAGACCGGAGACGGCGGATAGCGAGGAACGGAAAGAGGCCAGGGAAAGGGTTTCGGATTTGTCGAGAGCTGAGCCAATGTCGATGTGTGTGTAATGCATTGGCTTGGAGGGGTTGTCGACGGTTACGTCGAGAGAGCCGACATCGATGCCAAGAGACTCGATGCGCATGAGGATGTAGAAGAGACGATGGGTGTCGATGGCGAAGGTTACAGGGCAGGGTGAGGGTGATTCGTGGACGTTGGTGGGGATGAACCAGCCGACAGGGTTGAAAGCGGAGGGCCGAGCGGCAGTGGTATGTTGACGGCGGCGACGTTGGAAGCCGGCCTCTGCAAGACCCTTCTCGTTTAGTCTTATGAACGCAGCGATTCTGCGCAGATACTCGTCGCCATGGACTGGCTCCATCGCGAGTCGTCGTCGTTGTCGTCGTCGTCGTCACTTCGGTGTCGTCGAGTTCGTTCGCCGCGCGCTCCTGCCCCTCACCGCATGCCGATCAGTACCCTGGACACCCAAGACTGTATGTGTGACGTGACATGGGTGACTATGATTATGCATGATGTCACGCTGGAAGGGTGTTACGCGTTTGCTCCTGGTCCATAATGAAGATAACAATAAAAACATTGCAGCAAAAGGTCTTCCAGGTGTGTACGACCAGCCCAAGCCGATGTCGTTGCCCAACACGTTCTTAGATCGACACCGACGGTGAAGACACTGTTGGAACACTCAAGGAAAAGATCTGCGATGCCCATGGCCACCCAGTTAAGGATCAAAAGCTGATCTATGCGGGTATGCTCATCCCTGTCAATCCCCGCGTCGCTTATCCAACTGGCGATCAGGTAGGGTACTCCTCGATTCCAAGACTGTGGCGTCATGCGAGATCAAGGAAAAGGACTTTTTGGTCCTCATGGTAGCAAAGGTATCGATGACCCCAATCTCAGTGCAATCCATCTCACCTCTTGTTCAATCCTAGCCTAAACCCAATTTTGCCACACCTGCCACCTCTTCATCTACATCTTCCGTACCCGCCGTCGCACCTCCACCTGCACAACCCGCTGCACCAGCAGCACCCGAAGTCGCTCCGGCACCCCCTGCACCTTCCCCGCCCGCTGCACCGGTATCTGCGCCTGCGCCTGCCACCCAGACAACCCAATCCGCCACGGGTGACTTTCTCACTGGGGATGCACTGCAAAGTACGATTCAGAACATGATGGAGATGGGTTTTGAGCGTGATCAAGTCATACGCGCCCTGAGAGCGAGTTTCAATAACCCCGAGCGTGCTGTTGAATACTTATTTAACGTGAGTGGCTGTATGCGCGAAACAGGCCTGAATTTCAATGTGTGGCAACAGGGTATTCCTGAGCACCCTCCTGCTGAGCAGGGGGCTGCGCAGTCTACCGCCCCGGCTCAACCTGCCGCTCAACCTGCCGCTCAACCTGCTCCACCTCCTGTCGCTCCACCATCACTTGCACCAGCACCAGGTCAGCCTCAAAACCTGTTTCAGGTATGCTCGCAGCCTCTTGGTTCGCGAATTTTTTTTTCACACTTTCTCGTTTCAGCTCGCGCAGCAACAGCAACAGCAACAGCAACAACAGCAGGGAGGCGGTGGGCTCACTAGTGGTGGCCTGGGTGGCCCAGGCTTGTCAGCACTCCGAGACAACAATCAGCTAAGGGAACTGGCATCGCAGAACCCTGGAATTCTTCAGTCGATTATCCAGCAGCTTGCTGCAGCGAATCCTCAATTTGCGCAATCGCTTGCAGCAAATCCAGAGGCGCTACTAAATTTTTTGGCCGAGGGTGGGGAAGACAGCGAGGTTGAAGGAGAGGGACTTCCAGGGGTGCAAGTTGTGAACGTTACGCCAGAGGAGCAGGCAGCCATCGAGCGGGTAAGTTGTGAGACGTGGAGAAAAGACGGATGCTGATGGACATGCAGCTTCAAGCACTCGGATTCTCTCGCGAGGCAGTGATCGAGGCGTATTTTGCCTGCGACAAGAACGAGGAGCTGGCAGCAAATTATTTGTTTGAGATGGGCGGGGAGTGATGTCGATGAAGAGCGTAAATAACGTCGTGTACTTCTTTTTTTTTTTTTTTTTGCGAATGACTGTGACCATCACCACCACATTGTTTGCACGTTGTCGAGTCCGCGTGTGAAGACGAGATCACGTACAAAAACTTGGTTCCGCCTCTCCACGTCCTCCGCCTCTCCTCCTCCATCCACCCCCACCCTTCTCTTCCCCCCCCTCCCCTCCCATACCCACGAATACCCCGCACAACATCCGCCACCACCCCCCGCAGCCTCTCTCGTCTTTTCTTTTTTTTCGTCCTTTTTTTTCTGCTCGTGCTTGACGCCGGCGCACCCCATGGCAGCTCCTCATGACTCCTCACTTCCCTCGGAAGATTTGGTCATCGAGAAGCGCAACGATGCCTCCGTCTCTCCACCGCAGACGTCCGTAAACGGGAACGGCGCACCCCACGTCCAACCTGGTGCGCAGGCGCACGACATCACGCCCACCTCCTCCACCGAAGCAGACAAGGACAACACCCAGAACCCGTCCATCACCGTCTCCACCTTCGTTTCCCCAGACGAGCGTGACAGCACACGCCATGCAGAGAAAGACAGAGACAAGAGCTCTCTTGCCGCCACCTCCACCACCCAACCGAACACCACCCTAACCGGATCTTCCACCACAACATCCACCAACACCACTCGCAGGTTCTCCCGCAAGTCAAAGGCCGCAAA
Source organism: Rubroboletus pulcherrimus (assembly GCA_038091165.1). NCBI lineage: Eukaryota > Fungi > Basidiomycota > Agaricomycetes > Boletales > Boletaceae > Rubroboletus > Rubroboletus pulcherrimus. The sequence goes on from JBBPNY010000041.1 coordinate 47,981, forward strand.
GCCTCCCGCTTCCACTGGCGCTGTCCCTGACAAAAGCCCTCCTGTATGTGCTCCCTCGAAAGAGGTGAACAAGTCCAAGAGTGGCTCACAACGTTCCCCCAAGAAGCCTTCTTTTATTTCAAAACTTGTCCGCAAACTCGTCCCATGTGTCGCACCCAACGACCGTGCCCATGTCGTCGACATCGACGTCGCCGATGCGACCCGCCCCCACGCCCAGGGTCCGAGCACGAGCAAACCGGTAGATCCTCCCGTGCCAAACGAGAAACAGCGTTCCGAGGGTGAGTTCCAGGAGAAGGAACGAGAAAAGGTGGCTCTGCCACCTATTTCGGTTCCCAAGGACCCGTCTCCAGCAACTGACCAGGATGCTGAAGTCATCGTCCCCCCAACACCAACCAAGGCGTTGTTACCCATCTCAGAAACCGAGGGGGTCACGAGTGGTGCAGTACAGCCACCTGGCTCAACTGGGTCAGACATTTTCTCCCCACAACCCATCCCGCGTTCAGATACATCACACACGTCTTCGGCTGCCCCGCAACCCCATCCCGGGGACACGTCACATTCAACGACAACCGATTCTGATGGTAGCTTTACGGATGAAGAGGGTCATGGCGAGGGCGAGGAAGCAGAACCAGAGGAAGGAGAACCCATGGAAGAGGACGACGAAGATGCCCTCATAATGAATGGGGGAGCTGGTATCCCAATCGGACCAGTAGGTGTTACCCCGACTGGTTGTCTTACATCCGGTTTACCCACTGTTTAGGACGGCACACCGCGGCCGCTTCTGCCCCCGATTGCTCCCCAGCACGCGGGGCGCAAATGTCTCGTTTTGGACTTGGACGAAACTCTCGTTCACAGCAGCTTCAAGGTACGAGGCACCAGTTCCGTTCATCTCACATTCGGCTTAGCCCCTGTCTTGTAGTCCATACAACACGCGGATTACGTCGTGCCAGTGGAAATCGAATATCATTGGCATAACGTGTATGTCATAAAGCGGCCAGGCGTCGACAACTTTTTGAAGAAGATGGGCGAGATATACGAGGTGGTGGTATTTACCGCCAGCCTAAGCAAGGTCAGTCTTGTTTTTCAGCTCGCGATTTCAACAGTCGATTCAATCATCGTACAGTACGCAGACCCGGTGTTGGACAAACTCGACATCCACCATGTCGTTTCTCACCGATTATTCCGGGAGAGTTGTTATAACCACAAGGGTAATTATGTCAAGGTACGTACTACCACCACTGACTGCGGATGCATCTCAAGTTCTCTGCAGGACCTTTCGCAATTAGGACGCCCCATCGCCGATACCATCATCCTGGATAATTCCCCGGCCTCATATATCTTCCACCCCAATAATGCAGTTCCTGTCTCTTCGTGGTTTAATGATCCCCACGACACTGAACTCACGGACCTGTGCCCCTTCCTCACTGACCTCGGTGAGGTCAGGGACGTGCGAGGTGTCCTTGACGGCGGACTCTGAGCACTGGCCGTGTGGGATGGTGCGTAGTGGGGAGGACTAAGGAGGCGAACCCGGGAGCAGTCTGCTTGCGAACACGCAATTTACTGTGGTGTAATGCACTGTTCCCCTTGTTTTCGTGATAGCAGAAATACCAGGGCCTGCACCTATCCCGATGTCAGTCATTTCAAGCAATGTCAACGCAGCTACTCATACCCGCTCATCGCCTTATTCTATCCTCTCCGCTACCGCTCCTCCGTCGACCAGAATGTACACCTTGTACAACAAATCTCCGCACCCATCCCCTACCATCAGCTCCATTCTCAATTATACCCATTACACTCATGCGTCGATAATCTTTATCGTTCTGTATCCATCATGCACACATACGCATCATACCCCCACGCACTTTTGCGGTTGTCTCTCTTGGTATCCACGGCGTGGAATGTTTGCACCGCTTTCCGCATTACACATTCCGTTCTCTTCCAAGATCTTCCTTGATGCAGGTATACAAGAAACTCCACTACCTCACACCTTTATGACATGCATTATGGACTACTCGCATATTGTCCTGGTTGGTGCGAAGACTCCTCGACGGGGACCATTGTTGACTGATCCGACCTGTATCACTTTCAGAGAAGCTTCTTATTGCGTGGCCTTTAATTTATTTTCCCCTTTCACATTTGCGTCCTCTTGATCTACTTCGAGACTCTGCCATGCCTGGGCGTATGCAGCCTTACCTGCATGTCCACATACACACATTTTTTACCCCCCTCCACATTTTATTACTGCTCTTTCCTCCCCTGATCTTATGTCTTGACATTTTGTTCCGGTCTCGTTCCTCTCCTTATTTTGTCTGCATGACCGTTACGAATCTTTACGATGTTACATACTTATGACGAAATGATGCACATATCTCATTCTGAACACCCCCCCATGGACGCGACTGATTTTTGATCATGTGATGCTTCGTGTCGCGTTTGTGTTGCCGTGTTTGCTTGTACATAGTTCCACCGCATACCTTACAGTACGACGACGACGACGACGACATGCTAAAATTTAACAAAGGGCCACGATTTAACTCTGAGAAAGGCAAGTAACACATGGTGAAATAATCTCTTTGGTTAACCAGAGATTTGCAGTGATCGCCGACAAAGCCTCGGACGCTTCAGGTACAATGGATCTCATAAATCACAAGCTCTTCTGACTTTGGAACACAGCGCCCAGCACATCCAGTACGACCGCACGACCAGCCTCGAGAAACTCCAAACCGCCAACGGGTACCGGCAAATACGCGGGGGACGCTCGCTATGCAGTTCTCTTGAGGCGAATCGAGGATCTAGAAAGAGTCCATGCAGACGACAAGAAAAACGTACGCCTTCCCACTTTTTTTGTTTTTGCGCATGCGCACATCCAAATTCCCCTGACTGCGTCCTTTTTTTTTTCTAGCACCAAGCGGAACTCGACCGTCATAAATCTGAGCTCGCTCGTTTGACGAGGACAAACAGTGAACAATCCGAGAAGCTGGGCAAGTTGAAGAAACAAAACGACGCGTACGAGTTGCGGGTCCAGGAGTTAAGAAAGACGAGTGCTACTGAGCAGACCGAGATCAGGGAACTTCGTACCAAGCTGCGCATGTGTGAGCACGAGCGCAGTCAGCTTGCGAAGCGAGAAGCCGAGAATGGGGACACCAAGAGGGTGCTTTCGAGTGTGGAGGCGAAGCGAAGAGAGGAAGTCAAAGAACGTGATCGGAAAGTGGTAGAGTTGGAGAAGACATTGGTAGCAGAGATGAAGAAGCGAGAGATGCTCGAGTCTTGTTTGGACGATTTCAGGAAGAAAGCCGACGAAGAAGCCGCGAAGCTACGTGCCGATTCCATGAGCTTGCAGCAGCAACTAGATGTTGCACGGAAGGATGGTGAAGAGGCTCAACGAGCTGCGGAAACAGCCCAGGATGAAGCCCAGGATAGAGAGGAGGAACTTTTAATTCAGCTGGAACAGTGCAGGATGGCCCTCAGTCGCGTGGCAGAAGAATATGCGCGACTAGCGTCCACGACGGTCACCGCCAAGATGCATGCCACCCTCAGGGGGGAACATCTTGCACTGCAATCTCGCTCGTTACGTCTGGAGCGGAAGCTTGCCAACTCGGAGGGTCAAGCAATAGAACTAGCGCATCTCATACGCCAGGCCCAGGAAGAGAACAAACTCCTCTTTGGGCAGCTACGGGATGCTGAAGAAGAGGTCACTTTCTATTCTCGACTACTCCAGGAGAATGGTCTCGATCAAACCCACGGCCGCGACGACGATATCTCTAGCTTGGAAAACGAGCTTGCAGCTCTTTGTCTCAACATTGCGCAGGGCCATGCTCTAGCAACCCTTGTCGAGTATCATGATGCAGCCCACAATTTTTATCGCGATCTAGCGGACGACATGCGGTTGCAAGTAAATGTTTTGGAGAATACCACTCATCAAGAACAGTCTGCAAACCGCGCTTTGGCAGAGGAAGTAGCCAGTCATGTTGCTCTTCGCGAAGCGTCGAGCGTCGAGCTTCAAGGACTTCAAACAGAGCTCGCGGAGGCAAACCGCAATATCGCCAACGAACAAATCTCACTAGCAGAGATTCGCCAATCTCGAGATGCCCTACAGGACAAGGTTAATGTGCTGGAGAAAAGGCTGGGCGAACAGGTATCTCAGCACAAGGCGGCCTTGCAGAAAGAACGAGATGTAGCACAAAAACTTTCTATGCAACTTCGCATGAGCAAGACGGCCGAAGAGACGCTCAAGGCAGAGATGGAGCAGTATGTCCACAGTTCGATTGACTGTCATCCGTCATTGATTGTGTCCACAGTTTGAACCTCGAACTGACCGACGCTTCTCGATTCCAAGACGCATACTACAAGTTGTTGGATGAGACGGAAGGACTGTTGGCACGCAATGACTTGGCGGAGGAGGAAGCCGAACGTCTCAGTCGATTCAACGCTCAGATACTCGGGCATCACAATCCAGCTCAAAGGATAGTCTATGTGGATCGGATACGGAGGGAACTGGCAGATACGAAGCAGGTTCGTACGGCTCTCATTCTTCCGAGTGATCGTGTCGAGCTTGTTTTTTTTGTCGGGTTAACAGAACCTGCTTATGTGCACGCGCGAACGTGATACGTTGGCGGCGTCAAACGAGGATCTGCGTCACGAACTCGAGTTGTACACGTCGTCGGTAGTGCCAGTGGACAGCAAACCACGTTCGCTGTTCATCCGAGTCTCCCGACCACCTCTGACGAACCAAAGCCTGAAGGCAGCCTCTCAAAGTCCCACCAAGCATATGATATTGGAGCATCTACCTGGACCTGGCGATATGACATTGGATGAACTAACGTGATATATATACCCCCTATGTATGCTTTATTTATCTTGTCAATGTCATCCTCAGCTTTGCATCTCGAGACGTCTTTCAAAAAGAAAGACAGGTATCATTACTTGAGACTAGGTATATGTACACCAGCGATCTCATCGAGAATACCGAAGTCGAAAAAAAAAAGTATCCCGAAAAATACTACGTGAAAACTTGGTACATCTAAAAGAGTGACAACCGATGCATCTCATATTCCGTAGAATGACTTTCATAATACTTCCAAGGCTCGTCGTCGTCTCTCAACTCGTGCACGCGTGTATATCGATTTTTACGTTCCTTCCGCTTCCGCCACCAAAAACTGGCAGCACGTCAAGTGCAAAACGTCAGTCGAAGAGAGAGACATGTCAGGTCGTTCGAACCCAAAGAAAAGAAGAAAAAAAAAAGGAAAAGACAAACTCACATGAACGCGATCCCTGCTCCGATCAAGAACGCCACGGCCAGCGCCCCACCGATGACGGCACCCTTTTCTCGACTCAAGAACGCCCCTACCTTGCTCAACCCACTCGGGTCCGGATTCGAATAGACGTAGTTCCTGGACGGAAGCGCGCTCGCGCTCGGTGGGTTGCTCGGGTCATAGCAGTACTGCGAGAAACACTGCGCACACACGTCTGATCGCGCCGGCGCCGGCGTGAGCCCGAGCCGAGCCCGATCGAGCGCGGCGCATTGTAGACATTTTCCCCAGTTTGGGTCGGGAGAGGCGGTGTTTGGTGTGAAGCCACCGAGGGCGTTTTGGAAAGCCTGATTGATGAATACAGCGGCCTGAACAGGGCTATAGGATAATTGGAGGTCTCCAGTACTAATGTCAATGTGCAACATGAGTGCGGGAAGGAGGAGCAAACGAATTGGGGACATACTTGGACGCAGGGGGGCTTCCGTCCAACGGAGGTGAATTGGGAAGGTAGATGATCAGAGGGTACTCTGCGGGAGTTTGAGTTGGATTACACCCGAAGAACGTTGGTCTTTGATTAACCCCCGTGGTGACAAAGTCCTGTGCTGACGATGGAATAGGTGGAAATACCTGATGGGATGAAGAGAGAAAAGAAGAAACCCGCTGCGAGGAAGTGAGAAGCGTCGTTCCACTGTCATACATTTAGTTCGCGGGGTCACTCGTACAGCCCAACGACCGTGACTGACTTTGGCCATTGATTAGAATCGTCTGAACTTGCGTCCACAGCGACAATGACGTCAACCGCTCTTGCTCTCGTCAATAGAGTCCCAAGGGGTATTCGCTCCAAGTTGGAACCACCATCCACAAGTGAGAGCCACTGTGAAGAGGAATCCTGAAATGTGGTAGGGTTGACACCCTGAAATGCCTTTCGTATCGTAAGACGGGGTCTTTGGCCCGAACCAATGCACCCACTCACATTCGGCCAATTGGCGACATTAAAGGAACGTGATTGGACCCTCGATGAAAGTTGTTCATAAAGGAACTGCATTCCAGTGACATCGCCATTCTGATCGTTGAAACCTGTGAAATTGCCGTTCGACCCGTCTACAACCTGCCAAGAGAAAAGTCATGAGCGACACGGGTAAGAGAACACACAAAACTATGTACGTTGAAGATGCTCGCACTCGAACCCATCATAAAACCCACTTGATCAAAGCCCGTTACGCAAGCGGATGTACCAGAGGCAAGCCCATTCAGTAGATGCGTGCCGGAGTAAGCCATTGGAGCCATAGCAGATAAATTTGGATCCCAAGACCCGAACTCGAGTGGTGTGAACTGCTACCATCAGCCAAACGGACAAATGGGAACGTTCAAGCACTTGCCTCGTAGACAATCGAATCCAAAGACACGACCGATGTTGAATTAAATCCCGAGGGTACTGAATTAGCAGCGATGATAGGGAATGGCATCGACTGGTTGGCATAGGAAGGTAAGAGTGGTATTTGTGACCAAAGCTGGCCCGCGCCATGTCCAGTATTACTAGTGTAGAAGTTATTCCTGGTCGTTTGATTCAAGAAATGGTACGAGATTGCTCGCCCCCACAGGTCGGTGATGCTGGTATCGCTACAGTGGGACGGGTCAACGTCAGTACGTCAAGACAAGGGAAGGACGGACATTGATGCATTGGCCTTGGCCTCGACGCTTGCAAGGATGCTTCCCCAATACGCTTGGTTATCTACGTCTCCCAGACTGAGACTGGATGGTGCAACGAGATCCAGGTCTAACATCCATCCCGATAGACCAGCACCGTCTCCGTACACCAACGTAGACGGACTTGGCCAATTGTTCAGCGCCAACGATGCCGTGAACCAAGATCCACCTACGAGACTTTGGTCAAGAGATGGCACGACAGCACCCAGGGTGTTCGGATATACCTGATGAGCCAGCGAGATATGAGGCGACCTGGAGTAGTCCACCTGTGCCCAATGATTTTGCGGTGCTGTTTCTCGCATCCAGCGCTGAGAAGACACCTGCCCCGAACTGTGCTGTACGATAACCCTGGCCGCCGAGTGCGATACCTATCCTCGGCAAGGACGCGTTGAACAGGGAGAAACTGTACCCGATGGCGGAACCGTTCCCGACCCAGTCTGACCATGCGCTGGGGATGACATTCGACTCCCTCGCGGTGATGTACGACTCTTCCTGGGGATCCAACGCCTGCGTTTGTGGGGTAAATGTGCGCACGAGGACACCGTTGGATGTCTGTGGGCACGGCGCATTGATAGTTGGGGCATAGTCGGTGATAGAACCCTGGGCAGCAACGGACGATATCTGGATGGCAAGCAGCAGAAAGGACAGAGAAACACTCATTGAGCACGGGGCAACATTATTGTCGCAGGGAGAAATTGACTAGTATGTGTGAACGTTGCGGCGTTGCACCGCGTTCAATCAAACTTGGCTGTGTATGTACTTCAGACTGTGCCCGCCATCGTTTCCAACTTCCATCGTCAAGTATATGAGACGCGCTCTGCCACAGTCCACAGCAACGCCGAGAGAGTGGGGGTGTAATAGTGATGCTGAGATCAAGGTCATGTCTGTCCTGTACACCGGTACAGTAGACGCATAGTGTCGGGGAGCTGCACTTGAGCACTCTCTGGCCAGCCATGCAAAAATCTCAACGTCAACTCTATGCATTATGAGAAAGTCTACCGTACACGGTGACGGTGACACCGCAGTCAACACTGGACTTGGTGCAGCGCGACACCATCTTTCGCCGGCCAATCAGCGATATTTAATTCCGTACACGGTCGTGTTCCGAGCGGTCCGGAATCATTGGAAGAACGGCGATACCCCACATCCAACGGTCAGAGGTGACGCAACGGATGGTAAGCGATGCGCCAGGATGGTTGCAAGTTGCCAGAGACTGTGCCACGACGAGCACAGGTCTCCCGTGAAGGATGGTCGCGACGGTGACGACTGCGGGGTCAGGGACGTTGTCGTTGTGGTGGATGGTGGGGCGTCCGTCGTGCACACACGGCGACGGAACGAGGAGGAGATGACAAAGCTTTGTGGTTACATAAAACGTTCCATCCGCTGCTCTTGTCAGCATTTCCAGTTCTTCGTCTCCTCTCACCATCACGACCTCCCCACACGACCGCGTCTCAAGCAACACACAAAGAGATACACACTCATGAACAAATAAGGACGTGTCCAACACCGCAGAATACGTTGTGGTCACTACTACAGGTCTCAGGTTCAGGAAAAGAGAGGGACAGTTTCGGTGCGTGGCCTGGGTTGGGTTATTATTGAGAAGATGAACGGATGCGAACGAGCAGATGCGAAAAGTGACCCTCCGCCGTGCCGGGGTTGCTTCTGTTACTCCTTGGGCGCGGACGTCTCCAGCTTTTCCCCTTCTGGTCTGCCTTCCTGCGCTTGTTGTTGTGGCTGCGGCGGTGCGCCGGCTAATATTTGGCCTGGTGCCAATGAGCCACTCAGCTGAGCTTGGCCGCTGAGAGCGGCACGGAGAGCGGCATTCTCGATGCGAAGTTGATCGACGAGGGTTCTGCATTCTTCCCAGCGCCGATTTGCCTCGTCGGCAGATGCCAGCGCGGCGTCGAGAAGTTGGGAGCGAGACTCGAGGGCCTTGACACGTCTGGTACGAAGAGGTGAGTGTGACTAGACTGACGCAGCGACAGGGGGAACTGGAACGTACTGGTCTCTGCGCTCTCTAAAGGCCCTCTGAGCTTTCCTGTTTTGCTCGGCACGCTTGCTCTGGCTGAGCTGGCGACCGCCGGACTTTTGGAGCTCCAGTGATTGGTCGGAGTTCTGGCCGTTGAGTGACTGTTGAGAGGGTTCACCCTGTGGGGGCGGAGGTGGCGGAGGTGCATATTCAGGAGGTGCGTACTGGTACATTGGGGGAT
>JBBPNY010000042.1:0-56674 GCA_038091165.1 Rubroboletus pulcherrimus
TCCTTCTTCGCAGTAACCATACAACGATGCATCGGAGTTCCGACGACGAGTGTACGCGTCCCTCCAGCCTCAGATCTAAAGTTAGTTGTGGTCTAAATGTCAACAATACCCTCTGAGCAGGTGTCACCGTCAGAAGCTAGCCACGAAACCCTTGAAACGACGTATGTGGATGTTTTTGCGCATGTTCCTGAAGCGAGATCTTTTTTGAAAGAAGACGGCTGTTAGCACTCGAACACAAGTGGACAGCCCTACATGTAGTGTAGGGGGCAGGATTATTTTGAGTGCGAGTCTGCCGGCAAAATGGCAAAACCTGGCAGAGATAGTTAGGTCTATCTGCATACCTGAACGGCGCCAGTGGCTGCTTGCGGGTCAAAAGTGAAGAAAGGAGTACTCGAAGCTTACACGTGGATCACACCATCCGACGGACCGGAACGGCCACACTTTTGGTCAGGACAGGACTTGTAAAAATCAAGTTCTGACGTGTTTGTTGGAGCTACTGCGGATACGCCAACATTGTGCTTTGCGAATCGCGATGCGGTCGTCGTCGGTGAACGGGTTGACGAGATCAATTTAGACAGATCGGGGATCGTACACCAGGAACCCGTGCTGGTATTACAGAGACGAGACTTGCCTTTGGCGGTTTGAAATGCACCCTACAGGTGACTGCAGCCAGGGACGAGTCAAGAAAAAAATGGAGCGGGTGTCGTGCCAACACTGCAGAGTTGAAGCGGGACGTACATGACAGAGGGCCGGCGTTCCCCAAAACGCGCTTCAGATGGATTAACAGGATCATCATTTTCAGATCCATCTCTATCAGTCGGACTGGGACGTTTTGAGATTGCGGTATCTGTACAGCGGGACCGAGATAATTTACCCGTTCGAGGGGGTTCGGATTCTACGTTTCAATGTGGCTTTCGATACCCCTGACGATCAAAATGTGTCACAAGTGCACAAGTATTGAAATGACCATCACGACGGTACATGTACCGGGGGTAGATGCGTCTATCAAGAGTTTCTCCAGACCAGTGATCGTCACCGTCAATGAACAGACGAAGAGATACGAATTTCATAAAGATAGCGTACTACAGAGCGTTTATACGACAATCAGCGAAAATGTATGCCGCCAGAGGTCCCAGAGGTCCAACAGCTGAGGGAATGACACTCGATGAACATGGCATGCGCCAGCTTATATGCAGTTTACCCTCGTTTCTGAGATGCCTGCTGGCAAATTGTCAGGGGGAAAAAGGCGAACAAGCGGATGGCTTACAAGGAGAGCCATCAATTGTTGGTATCCCGGGCCGCCCGGTTGGGGAGCACCAGGAGGCAGACTTGACATGGGTGGGGGTGACATCATTTGTGGAGGGGGCGGGGGCATTCCATACTGCGGGGCAGACGATTGCTGGGGTGCTAGCGGGGGTTGCTGGCTCGACGACTGTTGAAGTAACGCAAGGATGTTAGGAGGAAGGGATCCCATTCCCGGGGGCCCTTGTCCTAACTGTGGCGTTTGTGTCTGTGGTGGCATTTGTCCATAAGGACTCGTACTGTGACTAGGAAGAGCTGGATATGGGTGCGCGGGGTGTTGCATTGATGGAGGGGGGTAATACGAAGCTGCACTAGGCGGCGGCTGTGCAATCGGTGGCATCGGGAGTGCAGGGGGAGGAACTGGGCCGGGTGCCGGTTGAGTAGGTACAGGAGGAGGCGCGGTTCCATTCTGGGGCTGCTTCAAGGCAGCCAGCAATTGCTGCACCCTTCTAGCTTGTTCCAAGCGATCCTCGTGTATCTATGTCTTATCAGGGACTGGTGCATGGTTGAAAGAATGACAGAAACATACCTGTGAACTAGCAGGTGCGGAAGAAGGTTGATTGTAAGCAGTTGTCGTGCTTGTCGGTTCGTTGTAGCCGCCGCCAGCAGGATAAGATGGACGTGCATCAAAACGGTCCCCACCGTATCCACCTCTATCACCACCGTAGCCTCGGCTACCACCACGTCCACCCCTAGAATCATCGTCAAAGCCTCGTCTGTCACGATCTCTGAAGTCGTCTCTACGGTCCCAACCTTCATCGTAACCTCGGCCCCGACCTCTGCCTCGGGCACGCCCGCGACCTCGGAAGCTGTGACTTCGGTCTTCCCAGTCTCGACCTCCATCATATCTCGGCTCACGGCTAAGGCACAACTCACATCAATAAATGCTCCGTAAGAATTGATCAAAAGTCTACCGTTGCGTGGCTGGACCAGTCATCTCGGACTCTTCCCATGCGTAGATAATATCCATGGTACCATCTTGCAAGCCTTGATGACGTAACCGATCGAATGCTTCATCACAATTCTAACCTGGTGTGAGCTAGACAGCGAACGATGTAGCACGCCACCTTACCCTCATGTCGTAATATTCAACATATCGCTGACTGGACTAAACATGAACAACTAGGAAATAAGTAAGAGGAAGCGTCACGTACTCTGTACGATCTCCAATGGGCATTACGGACTTGACATCTCCGAATTGTTGGAATTTGCGTCGCACTTCGTTGTCGTCAATCAGTTGACGAGAATCTTTCAGCGTTACTATGAGACAGCCCTGATATTGCTAACTTGACATTTAGAGAATATATGACTAGCATAAATCGATGGCTCACTTGATTTTTCTCTCGGTCGCCTCCTTGTTTCTGATCGTCTCGTGGTAGCGAATAATGGACATCAATCTAATGTAACCCCAAAGTCTTCTGTTAGGCCCAAGCTTGGATACTGAAAACGGTAACCCACAGGTCGACCGCTGATCTCGGAACCTTGTAGGCGTTCCCTGGCCCTTTCAGCAGCTCTTAGATCGTACTAAACAACGATTCTCAGCAAACTACAAAATTCCGCTTTAGGTGACTTACATAGGTAACGAAAACCATTCCACGTGTGGCAATAAGATCGAAAAAGGTTTTAATTTCACCGTGCTCTTCAAACGAACGACGGACATCTTCGCTATTAGTTTCGTACTAAGAAAAATGAGACTATCAGTACGAGCATATATGGACGGTGCAAGCTTCAAATCGACCCTTGCACTCAATAGAGGACTTGCCTTGATATTCCGGATAAAAAGCGTTCGACAAGGCCGTTCGCGCTGTATCCGTTCTTCAATAATGGAATCATGAACTTTGTCATCACGTTCGCGGCGGATATTCCTTCGAGGTGTTCGGCCAAAGCCTCCGTCGTCATAATTGGCGTCGGAGACTTCTAACAGGGATTGATACGGGTGAGATCAAGAGCTTCAGAAAGCAGAAAACCAAGCAAGTTGGCGGCGAGGCAGAATGAGGCACGTAGCGCATCGAGTCGCAGAGTACGAACAAAATTCCGTGGGGAAACTCAAAGCATCGTATCGCCCAGGACGGGATGAAATGAATGGAAGACGCTTGGCAAACTCATTTCCTGGCATTTTGCTGAAATGTCCAACTTCACTGCTTTCGCTAATGAATAGCTCAAAGCTCGCGACGAAGGCTCTTAATGCCTGCTAGGCCAGAAGCATACCCAACGAAGAATGCAATGTGGAGTTGCCAGTTTTACTCCGCTTTGACTGCGACTCAACTGATGCGACGACGTATGATAACTGCCTATATTCGCACTGTATGTTCAGTCTCAATTCCAAGCGCACCTTCAAAATTGCCGTAACCCTGAGTGTAGCCGTCTGATGTGCTCTGGGCAGTGTACTGATTGGAGGTAGTTGCACCTGCATAACTACCACTTCCATTTTGATAGAAATGGTCTTGGGTGCCCATGTCGTAGCTATTGTATGGGCTGACGTCGGCTTGATGTTGACTTTGATCATAGGAACTAGAAGGACCGTTGTCGTAGCCACTATGAAAGCTGCCCCGACCGCGACCGAAGCCTCTCCCACGTGGAGTGCCGCCTCTGTGATTGTAGGATCTATCAGGTCCTGGTCCACCGGGAGTGCCACCTCTTCTATGGCCGCCATCATAGGCTCCGCTACCGTAAGGATGATGACGATTCATTTCCTTTTTTACTTCTTTTCTGTTCTCTTTGGGACGAAACCGAGGAGGTTGCGCAGGCACTGAGCAGGCGAGCTTAGCAGACGAAGAGAACTGAAACGGCGAGAGAAATGTGTGCTGGTGATGACACAGAAGAAACTTTCTGGACGGTGTAGCTCAGCCTAGGACAATGAGCAAATGCAGGGAACGATGATGATGGCGGTTGCAAGCAGGTCGCGGCAGGGTGCAAATTTTGCACATGTCGAATTACTACGTGGGAATAATAGGTTACATAAGCGACTGTCCTGTGGCTTTGCATTGCGTAGGGCGCGTTGCCTTGCCTTGGAGTCCATTCCTTCATTTCCTGACCGCGACCAATGTCAAAACAGTTCCAGTTCAAACTCGTTCTGCTCGGTATGCATTCCCCTTGTGCCCAAGAACTCTCTTATTCATTCCTGTCAGGCGAGTCGGCAGTTGGGAAGTCCAGGTGGGAGTGGTGCATCTCGTTGTGGGCCCACTATTCAAGCATCTTGCAACAGTTTAGTCCTGCGCTTCGTCAAGGACCAATTCGATGATTACCGAGAAAGCACTATTGGCGGTATGCTTTTCCTGAGCCTGTTGTGCAACACTCGCCGCTCACCCGCCTTTCCGCAGCTGCGTTCTTGACACAAACCGTTACACTAGATGATCAAACGACGGTCAAATTCGAGATTTGGTATATTCCTAACTCGAGTGGTATGTCTTGATAACTGACTGCTCTCTAGGGATACTGCAGGTCAAGAACGATACAAGGTATGTTGGCACTTCCAATGCCGTGGAATGCGGCGCCTGATGGTTGCTTGGATCCTTTGATAGTCTCTCGTACGTCCTCTTCATTCCCCACCCTCAAGGTGAAGTTGAGCAGTACTTTAAATACAGGCTCCTATGTACTATCGCAACGCAAATTGTGCAGTGGTAGTATATGATATCACTCAGGCCTCGTCGCTCGAGAAGGCACGGAACTGGATTAGGGAACTCCAACGTCAAGCCGATCCATCTATAGTAATCGCTCTCTGCGGAAACAAGGCTGACCTCGCTGCGCGTCGCCAGGTCACACAGGAAGAAGCTCAGAAGTACGCAGAGGAAGAAGGTCTGATGTGGAGCGAAACTAGCGCCAAGTCAGGAGAGGGTGTAGCAGACATATTTACAGCCATTGGTACGTAAAGATTAATTTTCTGTCCCGACCATAGACTTAGCGACCACAGCCAAGAAATTACCGCTTACTGCACCCCCATCATCGCGGACGGGTGGTTCTCGCGGTGGTCCTTCTGGAGGAGCACGGCAGGGTGTTGATCTCAACAGGCAGGCGGCCTCTCAGAACGGCGGCGAGGCTTGCAACTGCTAGTTGCAAGTTCTATCTCGCTTCATTGTTCTCCGCAGCCTCCATGTTGATTTTTCCCCCTCTTACTCCACATGTAACATAACGTACACAGCGACATGCCGAACCCGGGTAATAATAATATGGCGGGTGTTGACGATGTCAGCACGAAATAAACTTATAGTGGCCAAATATTTCTCAATGTCTATCAACTTCGGATAGCCATTGACTATCTTGGCTATTCCCCAAGGTCCGAGCTCCTTATCAATGACTTGGAATTCACCCTCAATAAATCAATCTACGCATGGACTCGTGATTTTGAAATCATACGGCGAGGACTGATGACGCAACATACTTGAAACCGCGACGAGCGAACCTGCATCAGCGGCATATCCTGACTGGCGAGGGTTGCTGAAGCGCTCTACGTGAAGCTCTTTGATGTCGTCCAGGTGTTTGCGCACGAACGGCACAGACGGTCCCTTTGCCGCGTCCATGATGTCCATGAGGTGACGGAACCTGTTTGAAACATCAAGCATACTACGTAGCGTCGCAAAGGTCCGCTTTTGAGTGCATCGTGCCCAGGCAGACCCAGGTGAGGATAGAGAAAATCCAGACAGCGACAAGATGATCACGCATAGCGAATCAAAATTACGGAGCGCTTGGCATTTCTACCCAGTGTTAAGATATGAGTGCGCTTAGCTGGCTGTTACAAATGTAGGTGACCAATCACCTCAGCGACCCAGATCCAAAAGTCCAGTACCTCGGCTTGCTGCGTCATGTCATCATACGCAAGGATGGACTTTTGTACCCATGAAGCGATGTGGTCGTGGATTTCCGAAAATTGCCCCAGCCTCGTCACGTCGGTACTCTACGCCCCGTCATCCAATCGAGACAATCCTGTTGGCGGATGGTGGCGTATAGTGTGTGCATCAAAGCACAAAACTGTTCGGCCAAGTTGTCTGGACCCCAAATTATGAGGTCGAGTAACTTGATGTCTGGAATGCCCTGATTAGGGCGTGCCAGGCGAGGACTTGCTGGCAATCCAAAGGATTGGGATTGGTCCTGAATCGCATCGTCCGCGTAAGTACCGTCCTGGGAAGCGGCAACCGATTTGAGAACCACGGGCCGGTCTTCGATGCCAGAGATAAGCTCCGGTGTGATATCAGCCGACCTAACTGGAGTCGTCAAGCAAAGGAGCGGTGTTTGATCGCACGGACGAGGATGGTGGTGGAATGCCACATCAAACAGCGGAGGACTTGCAGGCCGAGTAAGCTGCAATGCCGGCTCCGACAGAAGGGGACTTTGGGGGAAGTGCGGTCTCTGTGTCCTGTGAGGGGGTGGGCTCTCGCACTAGGTGTAAACATTTCTTGCCCACTTGTGGCGACAGAAATGATTGCTGTCAGGATTCGGGAACAGCACCAGGGGCCGTACTGAGAGACTCGTTACAATGGTCTGACGGGTTTCGATAATGCCGCAGGCTCATCAAGCGTCAAAAGAAATCGATTTGAAGCTGAGCAGTTCGGATGAGAAATAGCTTTGGTCGGCGCCGATGAGTCGGTCCGTTCCGTCGGAAGTCCTCCGAGAGCCTACCAGAGCTTGCTGTGCGGCCACGGTGTCGCTCTCAACGATGCCTACCCTTACATGGAATTCCACAAAGGCCAAGGTATGGCCATTTTCCACTCGTGAGGTGGCACTTACCCCTTCGTTCTGCGCAGGTGCAACTTCGGTGGGCCATGTGTTGCGGAGATGGATACCCAGACCTCATAATATTCTTGGATGACCTAGACTCTCCGTTCAACGTCTCCGGACAGTGCAACAGAAAAGGGAGGCGCAGGCTAAGAGTTCTCGTCGCGACATCGCACTCTTGTTAGAAAAGGGAAAGATCGAGAGCGCGCGGATTAAGGCCGAAGCAAGTAGGTCCTTGATCCAATGTACGCAAGAGCAGGTCACGTCTGATAACACCGACGCCACGCACACTGTCATTCCCTTCATCAGTTATCAATGAGGATATCAACCTCGAACTCTTGGAGCTTTTAGAACTCTACTGTGAGCTCCTGATAGCCCGCTTCGGATTGCTTGATCAAAAGTGAGTGAGTACACCGAAAGTATACCGTTGGCCATGTAACCCCTCACACATCTAGCACGCGCGAACCTGATCAGGGTATCAACGAGGGAGTCTGTGCCATTGTTTACGCCGCGCAGAGAACCGACGTGAAAGGTAACACAAGTTTCCATTTTTTAGTCATCAGCTGATTTTCCGGGATCATTTGCTTTCACTCGCAAGAACTCCATGTACTGCGTGAACTCCTCGTGCAAAAGTACGGCCGAGAATTCTCTACAGCTGTAATGGAGAATCGCGACCATTGTGTCAGCGACCGAGTAAGTACGTCATGCCTTGACCCCAGTCTGTTCCCTGACCATAATATGATGCTATAAGGTGGCGAAGAAGCTATTGGTCGAAACACCGTCAGTCCAACTAGTTGATGGCTATCTGACGGAGATAAGCAAGGCATATGGGGTCAAGTGGTCATCTTCTACCACCCAAACAGTCGCTAAAGATGAGGTGGGCAAACTGGTTGGAGATGTCTCATCTATCATTGTTCGACTCACAGGTCTCTTGCAGAATCAAACCCAAACTTCAAAGGAGACGCCAGAGTCCCTGCCAAGCTATTCGGAAGAGGGACCCAGTATTGCTAAACTACCTGACCTTCCACCGACAGAAGAGGAGGAAGAGAAGGCCACTAAAAAATCAGACGGTACTGCCACGGCCGCTCAGGAGAATCCCGAGGATGAGTTCGAATCTTTGGCACGTCGTTTCCAGGAACTAAAAAAACGTTAGCCAAAGTTCATTGGACGGGGTTTTAGTTTGATTGAGTACCACTCGTGAAACCAGTCACCATACCCTCCGCTCTTCTTGTGCGTTGATCGCGCGCTATAATCTGGATGTATCACTGTTTGAACATGTTGTACCTTATGAAGCCATCTCGGTGGCAGCAACAGTTCGGCGGCCCTCTTGAGCGATGTCCGCCGCCGATTAGCCCAATGATACATGTCGTTTTCACGGTGAAATACTCCGTCGTTTTGCCACGCGGTTAGCTTGTCACTTTGATTTCTCGCTCTTAATTGACGGCACATGGCGGAAGAGATGGAAATCGGCATCGGTTCCTTGGACGTTAGCGTTTTCAATTAGGAACTGCCAACATTTGCTGAGCATGCCCACGGCGTGACAAGCTTTATTCTCCTCTTGGGCCCCGGTTTTAGCCGGGACCACTCATGCTGCTGGTCCCCTGAGATTGGAGTTTGAAATTTGAAGCCCCGCTCCCATTTGGAAGTGGGACCCGATCAGTGACAAGCTGCAATGGTCCGCTCGAAAAGCTCCCTGTGAATTAGTTTTTCTTGGAGTTCTGAATACATGCCAATGAAACTCCAGAAAAAGGGTAGTAGTTAGAACCACCCGGCCTGAATCCGTAGATAAAAGCCGAGAAGCTGTGGCTATCATTTTGCAAGTGTTAGAAAGCATATAGTGATTTTTTGCACATACTGGGCTATTAGAACCACGGACCAGGATTTCACCCATTCGGCGGCAACCCCAAGGCACGACTAGAATACCTGTATACTTACCCTTGTAATAACGCCGGCGGCCGACGGGCTCAGCGAGCACGATGCAACGAAATCCCATTATGTCCGCTGTGGACCCTGTGTGGTCTCACGGACAAGTTTTGAGTTATACCAGGAACTTTCGTGTTGTCGGCGGGTTCGTTTTGGTTCCCGATGTGGTGACCAAAGAACTTCGAGTGTATCCAATATCTACAATTTATCTAGCTTGGATTGTGACAACACCATAAGCAACAATAAGATAGGCTCTGGGATGTTCGTCAGCATCCGTGCAACATGCTGCGGCGGCGTGGTAGACGAGACTAACTATTTGTGTCGGTGCAGGGGCCAGGTGACGAAACCATGCCAGTGGACATTTGAGTCGGGTGGGACAAGCATTCTCTGGCGTTGCACATAAAGTACATGTGGAGGGACTGATCTGTCACACAAGGCGAGCGCGGATATGCGACGGTCGGAGTTTCACATGCACACTCGGGTCGGATGAGCTGGACTTGGATATCATTACCGACGGTAGTCTGATGGCCCATCGGAAATGGCATCAAATCCGAGCTCTGAGAATTTCCATCGAGGACTTCCGTCGTGAATTTTGCGACATGCAGAGGCGCTAGAAATTTCTGGATCAAACCTTGTGTGGGTTCACGTAAGACAACACGAGAAGCAGCTGAGCGGCGGAAAAGAAGCAAGCCAACGTTTATTCCAGAGGAAATTGTCAAGTAGAAGGCAGATGGGGTTACGCTGTAGCGATCCGGGATTAGTCGGCATACGGGTGGACTTTGAAATATGCATCTCCGGTTGAAATTGCTACGGTAGTGTCCCATGTTCAAACTCCGAACGTCTCTAATTTCTAAAGCGATGCAGGTTTCTGAAATAGGCTTTAGTCCTCGGGTCTGCTTAGCAGTTCTGTTCACGCGGTTGCGGCGGGCACGAGTGTGAATGACGGAGCAATATCCATGTCCGCCGACCCCCCTCAAACTACAAATCTCATTTATACTCATCCCATTCCATGCTCACGCTGACCTCCACAATGTCTGCCCATTGCTATCCAGACTCCCCCTCCGACGACGGAGACAGCGACACCGAGTCCGATCGCTACACTCAAATGTCACTTGACTCCAGTGTCGCTACCTCCAGGACATCCGTCGACTTGTCGATGCGCTCCCCATCACCTACCCCTTCCGTCTTATCAGTCACAAGCTCCCTGCGCGCACAGGCTTACCGCCAAGAGTACGGTAGGGACATCAACAATTATTCCGATGTCTACCGCCTCCCAGCAGATGTCGAGGAACTAGAACGCCTCGGTCCGTTCAACTGCCCCTTCGTCCCATCCTTTCCCTTATGCATGTCAAAGACAAACAGCACCAAGTCATATGGAGAGTAGTGGGAGGGTATCCGCCCCCTTTGCCGCAAGTTATGGCCGACGATGGTTTCGAAGTCAAGGCTGTCCTTGATCTCGGTTGCGGAAGCGGCAGCTGGTAAGCCAACATCTCCTCGTGGCAATGTCGTGGACTTATCGCCACGCACAGGGTAATGGACGTTGCGAGAGAGTTCCCTAATTGCAGTGCGGTAGCTGTTGATCTCGTGCCCATGCAGTCCTTGTAAGCTTCAATGTTATCCATCTTGCACAGCCTTTCTTGACTATATGCAGATCTATGCCCCAAAATTGCAGGTGAGAGCACACACACCACACACCCTCTCTTTCTCGGGCCAAACATTGTTCCTTGATATAGAAGTGAAGTTGATGATATCAATCTTGGGTTGGAACATTTTTACGGCGACTTCAACGTTGTGCATTGCCAACTCATTTCGGCGGGGGTAAGTTGATCTCCCTCGCCTATCGACCGCAAAAATGTACTTGTATATTATCAGATCCGCGACTACCAGGGTTTGATCAACCACATAAGTCATGTGCTCCGACCGGGCGGTCTTGTGGACGTTTTAGAGTTTCCGTTCTATTTCGCAGGGCTCGAAAAACAGCCAATCCTCCCTCCCCCCGGATCCTTCCACCCTCCATGGACAGCCCTTTGGATGTCCTATGCGAATCGAGCAATCAGGGAACGGGGAGGCGATGTAGATGCAGGCGGTCGCATGCACGAATGGATATCCAACGACCCAGCATTTGAAGATGTCGTGCATCGGGATTTTTGGGTGCCGGGCTCTCCTTGGATGCATGGATGTGATCCAGAGACGATTTTTTGGAACGAAATGGGAACGCTCTTGAGGGACGATCTCAAGGTGAGTGACATCTCTACTGCGGAATCATCGGTGTTGTTTTTATTTTCTCTGTAGGCATTCATGAAGTCTGGGCGGCCACTCCTACTTGGTCATGGCCTTTCGGCGGAATTTATAGGCGCTATGGAGCGCAATGCATGCGCAGAGCTCGACGACGCGGTAACTCCGGTTTACGTCTTGATACAAAATGTCTATGCCCGAAAGAGACACTGACCCCTCATTTCAAATACGCGGCAGGGTGTGCTCACATTTTTCCGACGTGCATTGTTCAGCATTACATCCAGTGTATACTCAGAGCATATTGTATGATCTTACTATGCATGCTACATACTTACATGTGATATATATCTAGTTCATCATCTTCGAGCACCTGCTTGCATAGTACATACAGCACGGCGATCCCTTGCCAACGCCTGGTATGAATTTTGGGTCCTATTTTCAATTAAAAGTAAGTTTGAGCAGGAGGTGGAACAGTGATCTAGTTTAGATGTCCTAATGGCTGGTGCCGACCACTACTAAGTACCACTTGGCTGGCATTGCGAGATCAACGAGGAGCCAAGGAAGCCGCAGTGAACGGACTTGTCCGAACACCTGGTAAAGACCAGTCATGACCAGTTCCTGACCACCCAGGGTCATTGTAACCGCCTCAATTTTAAATACTCGTAATGATTGGGCTGTCGGGGGCTGCCCCTTGCTACCTCCTTACTGGCACGGGATCATGGCGACTGTAGCAATCACGGTCCCGCCATTCAGATGACGCAAGCATTAAATTCTTGTTCTCGAATCTGTGTGGTCCTCGATCCCTCTCTGGGTCGACGCTCCGGGTGGGTCTCTCGGAACAGACTCCCAGAAGTCCGCCCTAGGGAAGAGGCGTCAAGGGAAGAAGGGCTCACTGTAGCGTGTCGCAACAAATGAATGACTAGTGTTGTGGAGTGATAAGCGAGAGCGGTGGGAGAGATTAGGGAAAGCGCGCAGCATTTTTCTGGTCGCAACGGCAACTTAATCCTGCCGGATTGAATTGAGCCAGTGACCAGGACAAGGGGAAAACCTCTTATGGAAAAAGGAACCGCATGTGCAAGTTAACCTGCGAAACCGGACCGAAAGTGAAGATAGAGTGGCCAGCGGGGGAATAGGATGGCGAATTAGGAGCATCGTTGCGCGGCTTGTGGACGAGCGAGGAAGATGGCAGCGCGAAACGAAGTGCTATTCCACTTCCTGCCACCGCTCGTTCAAGTTCTTCGCTACGCCACAGAACCGTCTTCACTCACCTGATACATATGCCCTTCTTGGTATGATCTCAAACGTTGGCCTAGGTCATTGAATTAGTGGGACCCAGAGTCACTCATATCAGGATAGTGAAACCGGTAGAAGAGTAACATTCTAGATCTGGTGCGGACGGGCTTACAACCGGTACTGTGTCAAATCTCCACCGTAATGCCACCTTCAAGATCATATTATCGGTTGCCCAGTCGCTGTTGTAAGGAAAAAAAAACACACGTTTCCAAACTCTAATAGAACTCTAAAAACCGAGATATATAGCTCCCTGCAGGTAATGTAAGTAGGAACTTGAAGTGTTTCACCGGGACATTGACAAATCAAATGACGGCCCACCTTTTGCATACGTAGCGGACGGTGTGGGAATTTGAGGCTTACGCCACTTAGTGGGTTTTCACGAAAACCTTGCACAAGGTTCCTTTGCTATCTGGGCTGAGCACGCGTGTGCATAATCAAACCATATCGAAGCATTTGCACACTGTTATCATCCACTAAGTAATGACTGAGCCCGTCCAAAGACACTGTACTCACAGACATCGACGGAAGCGATGATGACCTTGCAAAGGGGTGTACGACCAAACAAGTGCCAACAAAAGACCACGTAGTGCAGCACACTGAGCGCAACGGGCTCGAATCGTTCACCATCGTCTGCCATGGCCTACGTGTCCAAAAAAGAAGAGGAGACCGGCCTCAGCTCCTACTACAACAATAAAACCACAATCATTCAGGAAGCCCGCGTCTTCAATGATTCGCCCATCAGCCCGCGCAAGTGTAGAGCTCTCCTCACGAGGATCGTTTACCTCCTCTATATTGGCGAGAATTTCAGCTCGCAGGAGGCTACTACGTTGTTCTTTGGCACCACCAAACTGTTCCAACATAAAGATGTAAGTCGAGTGACGCGCCGGCTTGGGAAACGTTCACCATGTACTACACAGAGCGCGTTGAGGCAGATGGTGTACCTCGCGATCAAGGAACTAGCTACTACAGCAGAAGATGTGATCATGGTTACGAGCAGTATCATGAAAGACATGCAGCCAAACTCCGAGGTCATTTACAGGCCGAACGCCATCCGTGCATTATGCCGGATCATCGATGTGAGGTGCTAGTAACTCATTGTCATGGTGGCCCACTCACTCTCTGTAGCCTTCCATGGCCCAAGGCGTTGAGCGTTTCTTCAAGGCCGCTATCGTCGATCGAACACCCTCTATATCATCCGCTGCGTTGGTTTCCTCTTACCATCTCTTCCCTCATGCGAAAGACGTAGTGAAACGATGGGTCAACGAAGCTCAGGAAGCAGTCAACGCGAAATCGTCTCCCTCTCTATTTGGTAGTTCCTCAGGGGGTTATCTGAATTTTGGATCCTCGAGCTCATCGAATAGCGGATATCAACCTATACCGTCCACCAGTTACATCACTCAGTATCATGCTCTTGGTTTACTCTATCTCATTCGCCAGCAAGATAGAATGGCAGTCACCAAGATGATTCAGCAACTTGGCGGCGGCAAATCCGGTGCGGGCACGACGCTGAAGAACTCGATGGCTCTGTGTATGCTGATCCGGTATGCTGCCAAAGTTATGGAGGAAGATCCAAAGTACGTAGTTCGTCACGAAGAGTTAGGTATCTGGATCTTACCGCTATGCAAGTATACAAAAGCAGATTCTTGATCTACTTGATGGTTGGTTACGGCACAAGAGTGACATGGTGAACTTTGAAGCCGCCCGTGCCGTCTGCGAGATGAAGCACGTAACTGCTGCACAACTGGCCAAGCCTATCGCAGGTTTGTTTTCTCCCCTCTGATATAGCAACTTTTTTTCAATGTGCCATGCAGTACTACAACTATTCCTTTCATCCCCTAAACCAGTTTTGAAGTTCGCTGCAACTCGTACCCTCGCTGCACTTGCCTTGACGCACCCGGCAAGCGCAGCTGCCTGCAATGTGGACCTTGAAAATCTCATTGCTGACCCCAACAGGAGTGTTGCCACATATGCTATCACTACTCTTCTCAAGGTATGGTTATGCCCGTTCGTCAGTCCAATTAGTACTCACATTTCTCCAGACCGGCAACGAAGCTTCAGTGGATCGCCTTATGAAGCAGATTACAGGTTTTATGTCGGAAATCAGCGACGAGTTCAAAGTCATCGTCGTCGATGCCATCCGTTCCCTCTGTCTCAAATTTCCTTCCAAGCACGTATCCATGCTTGCTTTTCTATCAGGTGTCTTGCGCGACGAGGGTGGATTTGAGTTCAAGCGGGCTGTCGTGGAAGCCATATTCGATATGATCAAGTACATCGCGGACTGCAAGGAGCAAGCGCTTTCACACTTGTGCGAGTTCATCGAAGACTGTGAATTTACGAAACTCTCCGTCCGTATCCTTCATCTACTCGGCGTCGAGGGACCACACGCTCCTCAACCCACGAAGTACATCCGGTATATTTACAACCGTGTGGTGTTGGAGAACGCAACTGTTCGTGCTGCTGCTGTATCAAGTCTTGCCAAATTCGGTGTTAACGCCATCGATGCTGGTCTGCGTCGTAGCGTCGGTGTTTTGCTCAGCAGGTTGGTCTTTGTAACCTTTGGTTGAGTACGACTCATAACTCTTGTAAGGTGCTTGGATGATGTTGACGACGAGGTTCGCGACCGTGCAGCCATGTATGTGAGGGTCTTCAAGGAGAAACCACTTGCAGATGCATACGTGAAAGAAGGTATGTTTTTACCCTTTTCTCAAGACCATGATGGGGGACTGTCGCTTTCGACAGAATCGGTATTTTCTCTGGCCGCATTGGAGTCAAAGCTTGTTGCATACGTCAACGATCCCGCCGCCGCCACTCAACCGTTTGATTGCTCCGCAATACCGAAAATCAGCCGTGCCCAGTTGGCGGCAGAAGCAAGCCGTAAGGAGGTATCATCCTGTATGATGAGAGACAACCTTACGAGATGTTTTCAAGGTCCAAGTACATTGGATACAATCGCTGTGCCTACTAGAACCAATGCATCACCGCCGCCTCCGACTGCGGCGGAGACACAGTCCACGTATGCACAACAGCTAGCGGAAGTTGCGGCATTGGCAGATTACGGCCCAGTTATTAATAGCAGCGCGAAACCGGCACAGCTAACTGAGACAGAGACAGAATACCAAGTGACATGTGTGAAGCACATATTCAAAGAGCATATCGTGTTTCAGGTACGCAAGAGAAATGGACGATCTCTATCACGATACTGATTTGGGAACAGTTCAATGTCTCGAATACCCTTCCTGACACCGTGCTGGAGCAGGTGTCTGTCATCATGCAGCCCCAAACGGAATCAGGACTGACAGAAGATTTTATTCTTACTGTTCCGACGCTCAGAGCATCAACTTCACCAAGTATTGTCTACGTCTCCTTTTCGCGGGATTCGCCAGAGGAATATGTTACGGCATCGTTCCAATGCGTTCTCAAGTTCATCAGTAAGGAACTCGATCCTTCGACGGGAGAACCAGAAGAGGAGGGATACGAAGACGAGTACCAATTGGAGGAGGTGGAGCTCACGGCCGGTGGGGACTACGTAATACCGAGTTACTCCTCGTTCTCGTCGGAGTGGGATCGACTGCGCTCGGGTGCAATTGCTACTGAGACATTCTCCCTCACTGCTATGGAAAGCATCCAAGGTGCGTCGGAGCATGTTCCTTGATGCACTGTTTACAGCTATTGACGATCCCAATCATGGTATACGCGCATTCGCATGGTTACTGTGGCTGTCACCGACTTTCACAGCCGCCTGCGACTCGATCAGTGAGATCCTTAACATGGAACCGCTGGGAGGTACTGAGACAGCAAGTTCCACGTCGGTCCACACGCTCCAGCTGTCTGGGTTGGTCACAGGCGGAGGTGGAAAGGTGCTTGTAAGATGCCGGATGACGTTCTCGAAAGGACAAGGTGTTACTCTGGAGCTCGGTGTCCGTGCGGAGCAAGAGAGCGCATGCGCCCTGATTGTGTCCGCAATCAGCGGCTGATGGTGATGTATACTCTACAAGTACTAGATGGAGTTACATATGTAGTAGATTGATGCCGCCGATAACACGTTCTCTCATGGTCGCACGGATGCCGGGACAGGACATATCCTGGTCTCGATCTTCACAGGATCAGACACCGGTCGTACCACTGGTCTGAGTTCCCGGCGAGCCATGAATAAGACCAAGACACCTCTTATAAGCCACACGTTGGCTTTATGCAAGGATTTCGTACACCAGTCGACCGCCTTTGATTATTCACCGTATCCGAGCTATTTATTGAAAGTCTCCATCAACGACTCGGAAAGTGTCCGCTCAACGCTGATCGATTCGTTGAGCTGCAAGTATTTTAGCCGTGGCGGTGACAAAACCTCTGCACTCCGCGAGTCATCGCGGAGACCCCAAACACAGGACGACAGCGGCAAGCTCAGCATCGTCGGCCATGCCAGCCCCGCCGTTGCCCACCCCAAGGGTCATTCATGTCAATACCAGAGGCGCCGTCATTCTAGCAGAGGAATCCCCTGAAGTGCGTGCTGCTTGAATAATTTCGATTCGGCTCCTGACAGGCGTCTTATCGAAGACGCGAGACAGTAGAGGTATATACCTTCCAAACTACATCGAACCAGTCTCCCATATCGCTGTCGACGTGCGTCCATTCCTTGTCGTCGTCGTACCGCAAACTTGATTGGTCTTGTATCTAGATTGGCGGCTCCCTTGCCAAAGTAGTCTATTTTACTCGCTCACCGGAAGAGCCTCCTTCACCGTCCATTGCTGCGACCCAAGGCAGTTCCTCCGGACCAAGCAGCCTCCCCGCCTCGAGTACAGGCTCGCCATTTTCAAGCTCAGTCTCGTTACGTTCACCACCCATCCCGCCAAGTTCATCTCACACGCGTAACGGCACTCTCACCCCCCTCGTGCTCGAATCGCATGGCAGTGGCAAGGTCGATGCCCTTGACACCGACTTGCTGCGCTCCACGATCCTTCAGCGCACAACGCGAGTCCATCACATCCCTGGTGGCTCCCTCAATTTTGAGCGCTTCGAGACCTCTAATATATCCGGCCTTGTCACCTTCATCTCCGAGCTCATAAGTCGCTCTGCCGCTGCCAATGGCGTTTCCATCGAGGAGATGCGCCGGGGGGTCAAAATCATGGCGACCGGAGGGGGAGCGCACAAGTTTGGGGAGCTGTTTGAGAAGGAACTGTCGGTCGAAGTTCGGCGCGAAGATGAAATGGAGTGCCTGATCGAAGGGATGAAGTTCATGGCCATGATCCCAGAGGAGGTGTACTACTTCTCGGACGAGCTCATCTCGGAATTCTCCCACCCAGGTACCTCAAAAAGCACAGTGGATGCTGACGGGCGAGATGGGATCACTAGGTCCGCGGCATCTGTCGATGAGCCTGTGCTTGAACGTCCATCGCCGAATCCACCCAAGTATGCAGTCACGTTTGAGAGTGGGGAGCCTTCGGCACATCTCCCGTGTTTGCTCGTCAACATCGGATCAGGGGTATCTATCATCAAGGTGGATGCTGACGGCACATTTGAGCGTGTGAGTGGTACGAGCTTGGGTGGCGGTACCTTGTGGGGTTTGCTAAGCCTGCTTACGCCTGCCCGAACGTTTGATGGTAAGTAATGGTTATCTATGATCGCTTGCCGACCTAGCCTCATTTTTCTTGGCAGAGATGTTGGCCCTGTCGGAAGAGGGCGATAATGCAACGGTAGACATGCTTGTCGGTGATATCTACGGGACGGATTACACGAAGCTCGGCCTTAAATCGACTACGATCGCGAGTTCGTTTGGTAAAGTTTTTAAGCATACCGCGGAGGGGAAAGGGGGTGGTGAACGCGGGACGTTCAAAGCAGAAGACATTAGCAGAAGTCTGCTTTATGGAGTGTCGAACAACATTGGACAAATTGCGTGCGTTGTGGCTGTTCTTGGACATTATTCGAGATTCCATCTGACGGGCCCGGTGACCAGATACATGAACGCGGAGAAGTATGGCTTGGAGAGGATCTACTTTGGGGGTTGTTTTATTCGCGGTGAGTTTGTGATGGTGTGGTCGTGCTAGCACTCATCTGGTTGTAGGACATGCAACTACTATTACTACCCTTTCGTATGCTATACGGTTCTGGAGCAAGGGAGAGAAACGGGCACTGTTTTTGAGACATGAAGGATTCTTGTACGTCTGTTGTGGATGTCTTTCGCGTCTTTCACATTCACATTCACATTGGCACCGATGCAGAGGCGCAATCGGTGCATGGATCAAGAACATTGACGCGGAGGAAATCCAGGGGGGATCACCGGCTGCCAATTCGTCGTAGCTTCGGTAGGTTACGGCAACGTGGTCTGAGTACATATACAGTTCTCACACGTTTCGATGCCCAGACCTACCCCACGAGGTGACCGTATGGAGATGACATTCTCATTGCGATTATAAATACCCCGTATGCTCTCACTGCCATGGACCAGTGCCTGCGCGGACCCTTATTTATAAGTGGTATGGGATGTCAAGACTGCATGTGTCACTGGATTGAAATCAAGCCTGTGATTGTACGTTACGTTATGTGGACATCTACGCTGCATTACTTGTAGGTTCCTGTGAGGATTGTTGGGTAGTGTGATCAGATCTGCGTTTGACATTGATTAATTGCAGTTAGGTGTTAGCACGAACTGTGTCATGGGACATTGTTCGTTCTATTCATGCTGTGGCTGTTACACGCGCCGTTCTACAGCCGCCGACCAGGGAATGCGGGCACCGAGTGAGTGCTAGATCGATGGCAAGGGAGATCCATTTAGATACGAGGAGCTTCGAAGAACGAGCTCTGGTGGAAGGGCGAATAGAACACGGATATGAGGGAGTGCACGAGTGCGGCACGCGGACAGGCATGATGGTGACGTCGGATAAAGTGTGTTTGGGAGTGGGAGTGCGGCCAGTTCTGGACGCAGTGCCAGCTGGTAGTAAAGAGTGCCATCAGATAGGGTACGATGATGTAATCACTATAGCTCGTGAAAAAAATAAAATAAACAAAAGCCGACCGTCGAGATTTCATGACGGCCCCGTCCGTTCGACGAGCGCTGGGAGGTGCGATGGAGAGAGAGCTCGGTTGATCAGCGAGCGTGTGAGTGTTGGGCCGTTAGCACAGAGTTGTCAAAAAAGGTGCCGATATGGAATATTGCCAGAGCTCGATATACAGAGCCTTTGTCATGTCGCAAGCTTGACTTTCCTCTTCTCCTCAGACCACTCCATGGACCGGCTCCAAATGTCATCCCCGCCTCTCTCTGCACAAAAGTCGACCCATCACGGGTCTCCCCCATCTCCTCCCCCCTACAGCACCACATACGATGGCGACGACGACAGACCGTCTGTCGACGAAAAGCCATCTGGCAGGAGGTCTCACAAGCCACACGACCCCGACAACCCAGACAAGACCACTTCCAAGAAACCCCGTCATCGCCATAGTCCAGTCCAACTAGCCGCCCTCAACGAACTCTTCGACAGGAACGAGCACCCCAGTTTAGACGAGCGCACAGAGCTCGCTGAGAGGCTTGGAATGTGAGTTCCCTCTTTTGGCTATCTATCAATTCCCTTGTCTGATAAGTTGACGCTCATCGCTGCCATCGATCCAGGGAGGCCAAGACGGTCCATGCCTGGTTCCAAAACAAGCGAGCCTCCACCAAGAAGCGAAACAGGGCAACCCCGGCCGAACATTCAACTCCCGCTACCCATGGTCCTCCACCACCGGAGAAATCATCCAAGCAACCACTCCCATCCAATCTGCCGTCAATAGCAAACCTGCTTAATTCCACCCCCCCTGTCCCCACAACACAGCTCCCGCCACACTCATCTCGTCCTCGCTCTCATACCTCGTCCACTCGCAGATCCAGGCAAAAGGATCTCCATCTCAATGACCACATTCTCGCCGACACCCATGTTAGTACGAGTAATACACAGGACGCTGTTCTCGAGAGTTCCTTTTTCGCTGGTACCTCCGAGTTCTTTGGTCAGGATCGCATCCTATTATCCCACCATCGTGGGCATGATCCCGAGACTGGGGCTGTGCATTCATTACATAATACTGACTCGGACCGGATGCTGCCCGATACGGACAGCCGTTTCGTGTCCGAGAATGATGCCCTCCCGTCTCGGAGGGGTCGCAACGAGGTAGCAAGAATGCGCACATCCCCAGAACAGGCAGAAGAACTCCGCCGTGTCTACGCTACCAATGACCACCCCACCCGCGACCAGAGACAGGAGCTTGCAGACAGAATTGGCATGTACGTCCCCTTGCCCATAAATCCTTGTTCGCCTGGCTCATGTGCTCGCCTCAGGCGTTTGCAAAGTGTGACCAACTGGTTTCAGAACCAACGCAGTCAAGCAAAGAAGCACAGGGAAGAGTCTTCTTCTACCCCCGATGTTTCTGCACATCCGGCGCAGCGACAACCCTCTGGTACCGGTGATAGTTTGCCATTATCACACGTCCATCACCCTCATCTCCCACCTCGATCCCACCACCCTTCGTTAGTGATCCCTGAGAACGATTCCCGCCCTGCGTTATTGAAACTCTCGTCTGCCGGCGTTGACGATTCCCGGGAGGTTTCCACCCCTCGGAGTAGAACGTCACTCCCTCCTTCATTAAGTTCTCGGGTGTCTTCTCCGCGAATACGGAGAAATATCCTACCCTACGCTAGGGATCCGGCAGACCTTCATATCGATGAAGGTAGACACTACGATAACAGTAGTGAGGGCGCCAGGGCCGAGGATGGACTTGCACGTCCTCGGCGGTCTCGTCCAGAACCTTATCAGCTTGATGCACTGAAGAAACTGCTCCATCGGACGTTGACGCCTTCAATAGAAGAGCGAAGTGCGCTGGCATTGGAGATTGGCATGTGGGTATGCTTCAACAATCTCAGAACGAGTCGCTCATCACCCCCTAGGGATATTGGCAAGGTGACGAACTGGTTCCGCAATATTCGCCAGAACGCTCGCAAGCGCGGAAAGCGTCCAGGGGTTTCTGCTGCAAGTGCCAATCCCCACGAACACGATGTCTCATCCGGATCTTCCGTGTACGACGACGACGACGCCATGGACCTCGTCTACGAGGATATCATGGATCAGGAGATGGATGAGCGGAGCGAGGAGGAGTATCAGGAGGCTGTGACCCCTTTCACTGACGTATCATCATCCCCACCTCCAAACAAACGGCCAAGAACGCATCTTCCGGTCCATGACGGAATGGAGCCCATGGACGTGGGCCTCGTCGAGCCGTCTGCTTTCCAGGAATTCAGAAAGGTCATTGGAATGACACCCGTCAGTGGTCCCAGCGATGACGACTCGGGGATGAACGCCATGACGTATTCCGGTGTAAAGATCGAGGATGCGCTCTTGTTGTTGAGTTTCCATCAGCATGTTGTTCACTAGGCATGTAGGTGCGTGATTGGTGCTCACAGGGTAGACTTTTCACTGACACACTGAATCAGCCCCTTGATATGCTTGCTTCGGTTCTGTGACCATGTATCACCATGCACTTGTTGCCATCGCTTGTGTCTTCCTACTCCACCTCACCCTGCACATCGATGTATTTGTGCGGTCCCTCTGCAGCATATCCGTTATTATTGATTAATTGTTCACTATTTATCTCCCGTTGTTCCGCCATTGAAAGCGATTGCATTTGTGCCTCATCCACGATTTTGCTCTTGCTGCATATAAGCTCTCGCCTGCATCCTTACACCACAGGTAGCACCTCGACAGAAACATTGTGTTCCAATTTCATCCAGCATGTGTCGCCTAGTGTTTTCCCCCTCAACTACGTAGATATATAATCTTGAAATTAAGACAGTCTCTTAAACCATACATATTTTACATGTGATGCGAAGAAAGTAAGAATCCCCAGCCAGGCATGCTTATACTGAATTGCGTCTCGCACTCCTTCCCTTTCTCGCAGCTTTACTCGTCATTGCGTTGGGTCCATCGATGGTTAGGCCAGGCAGCTTCCCCTCTTCTTCCCAGCGGTCCAGTATCTCGACTGTCGCCCGATACCCCTTCTTTTCGATTTCGTCGCACTTGCTGAACTGAAGGGTGCCGTACTGGGAACGGTTGAACATGTATATCAGATTAGATCGTCGACTTTGCTTGACAAAATTGCTTGCTTACCTCCTGGACCGGCATCTGCATGTACAAACACCCACGAGTAACCTTGGCTTCCTCGAGCGTCCGGACGCTCGAAACACTGAACATAAAAAGGCAGTGAGCCACGTTCGTCGTAGGTAAGAAAGCGTGAAAAAACCCACTATGCCAATCGACTCTGTATCTCGGGTATCGTCGGTATGTTGCGCATGTTCGAAAAAGGATTCCATCTGTTCAGGACGAGCCACCATCCGGACAAGGAATCGCCAAAGTTTCGAGGTGAGTTGTCGTCGATCTTTGCGAGTAGATGAGGTACAGGTGGATTTGCAACGTAGGAAGGTGACTTACGGAACCGACGTCTACTGCAATGACAACACTCGCTCCCACGGAGAACATGGTCGATACCTGGAGAAGGGTTGACTTAGCGGCCCAGGAAAGCGATTCTTGTCACTTACAGGTAGGTTGTCAACTAGCCACGACAAACAGGTCAGCTCAGCACGATAACGAACATGATGGAAAACCTACGATAGCCGCCGTCAACCAGCATGCTACCATTGTCACACAATGGAGGCAATAAGCCAACCAGGGTCATGGATGCACCTAATAAAACAATGGCACGAGGAATAGCATATATAGAGTGCGGTGACGTACGGATAAATCTCCAAGCATAACCAGTTTCGTGTATCTCCATACGCGATGTGATAATGTTGGTCGTATTGCAATAATATGGCAGCCACATGTCCTCAATATGAAGATCGTAGAAAGCCTGAGATTACTTAGCATGGGCTTCGTGGGGTAATGCAATTATTTACCTTATAGATTGTGCGGTTGAACTCGTGTCCCTGCCCAATGAATTATTAAGGATCTTCATGTCAGTATGAAAACGTCTACCGTCGTGTATGCCACCAGCGGATAAGTGACATCGGATAGCATTCTCCAGATATTACTCATCCGGCTGCTAAACTGTTTCGCCCGACTTGCACTGAGGATTATGTCACAGTCGCGTGCATATAGGCCAGCAATAAAAGACCCTATACTTGTTCCGGCAATGTGATCGATTGGAACGCCTCGTTCCTCCAAGGCCCGGATGACACCCTGAGGCACGAGGACGTCAAAATTGGCATCCCCATGGAGATGGTAAAACGTTCACTCACGATGTGCGACAACCCACGCGCGCCACCACCCCCAAGCACAACTCCGACTGATTTACCACAAAGCCTCCTCGCTAGTCGCGAGAAATCGTTGACCATGGGGTGACGTTGAGGGCGTGCATGTGCTCGCACTCCTCTGTATCTCTGAATACCACTCTGTACTTTATCCTTCAGGTTTTTGAATGCAACGACGGCTTGAGGGTCCTGAGGGGGCGATGCCTTGGCCAGAGGTGGGACAAGACCCTAGTTATTTGAATTACTAACATTCTGTGACGCGTGGTGATATAGCACCCACCGGCAGCTCAACATGGATGTGCTGATGAACCCACGGTCGATTCTGTATGATACAGTACGTGAGAAGGCTTGACATCTTTGACCTTGTATGTACTGACCTTGAGCCACTCTCTTGTTGATCCAGGGGCAACTGATCGTTCTGGGTGGAGTAGCACGAGCTCTTTCCGAGCAGTAGTCTTCATGGAGAGTAAGAGGCGTTCATATTCTCCGATGCTCGGGTCATCCCCGAAACCAACAACCATAACGAAATCCGCCTAAAAGCGTGAACCACGTGTTCTGAATTGATGGACTGTGCCTACCTGTCGAATACAGGTTTGCGTCCAGGGACTATTGACGGGTGAATCGGCAACGTAGAGTACAGTACGATATCTCTGTTCCTGATCAGCCAGCCACGCCGCAGCCTTGAGTTTTCCCATTCTGGAGAAGGCATGCCGTCCGAGGTGTCCTGAAACAGAGGCTTGGTTGAGATATGATGTCCTAGCACCCATCTCTTCCAATGCTGCTTTGAGCTTCCGTGCAAATGTGTCAATAGGAACATGTCGAGACACGGGTAGAATAGCTACAGTCTTCAGGTTTGTGTTATTCCGGCCTAGTTCGATCGCTGTGTTTGGACGATGAGCATTTGAGGATGCGTCCACCTCATCGCGTACCCGGGATGCAATGGTACGGAGAAGCCTAGAAGTTCAATGAGCATGTTAGCGTAATTTAAAAATTCCGACATACTGTGCAGTGGTGCGAGGAGTGCTGAAAAGGTCGGGTCAGGGTGACTGGGGTCCATCTTCGTGAAACAGTGGATCACTCACCGTGAGGAAATCGCATTGAAAAGGGTTTGTGGCATACGGATCAGCTCCGAATCGCGTATAGCATGCGTTGTTGTTCGGCGCGGCGAGTTGGTGATCACATCAAGCTCTCCAACTGTGTCTCCTTGACCATATTCACCGGTAATTATCACTTTCCCATTCTCTCCCTCGGTTATAGAACGCAATCGCCCATTAATGACGATGTAAAAGCTGTCACTGACGTCCTGTGGCCTCCAAAGAACCTGGCCGGCACTGACTTGCATCCAGTCCAGCGAGGCGTCGATTTGCAATACTGGAATGAGGTAAGGAGATATTCTCTGGTGGTCGATCGCGAACATGCATACCAAGTGGAGAGAGCAATGAAATCAGCCTCTTTGCGAGCGTCAGCTGAACAATAGGTCGCTTCTCTAGCAACCGTTCCAGAGCTTTGGCAGGCAAAAAACCAACGTATGTATCCGTCTTGGCCAGGATGTCGACATAAGAAGGTGTACTGCAAAGCGAAGCTGGTACTGCTTTAGTTGAGGGTCTAACATTACGAGATGTTACATACCGAGATACCCTGCAATACCTCCTGGCTTTACGGTGAAAAGAAGTTTGTGCGTGTCCCGCCTCCCGCTATCTGATCTTGTCTGATCATATGTAAATATCGAGTCTGTATCGGAACCTGATGTCTTGCATTGTGATGCTAGTGGAACAGGACATTGCGTCTCCGTCGGAAGGAGTATGTCTAGGAACCCCTCGATGACGTAGTATAGACCTATCTTAACTGTCAGTCTCGGCTTCTCCTTACTACAAAACACCGACCTGTGTTGCGTTCACCCGTTTTCACAAGGGTAGAGCCGGCAGAGAAAAACAGGATTTCTACTTCATTGTCCAAGCCACTCATGTAGCCAGTGGCATTCGAAGAACTCCCAGTTGCGCTAGACATGTCGTCCCCAACATCTAGAAGAGAGAGAGATCCAAAGGGAGAGGTAAACATCCCCGACGGTGACTTTGATGCATCGAAAGCTGGAAAAGCTGGTGAGGCTTCGATAGACTCTCCTCCGCTAATGGGAGGTTGTAACAATCCAATGGATTTGGCAATGCAGGACATGACTTCATCGCGAAGGTCGAACTCGTCTCCTGGGAGGCGGGTCGGGAATGAAATGTTCTTAGAAGTGGCAATACGGGGTGTATTCAGGGTGGTGAAAGTACGGGAGTAAGATCTATAGCCGTCATTCCCATGGCCGATTGAAGTAAGGAGGTCGCCCGCTTGGACTTGCTGGCGCGCTCGAAGAGGGTAGGTGCGCGCGGGTATGGGACCTATGGGACTTTCTGCGAGCCTTTCTTTTGAACCGGTCGTGCTGGCGCTGCTGTTAACTTTACCAGAAGAAAATACGGATGGCGAGGGATCGTGGCTGAAATAGTCACTCTCGGAGTCGGATTCCTGGACTGCGACATCATCGAAGCGTTGGCGCAAAGAATGTAGTCCGCCGCCTTCGTAGAATGAATTTGGCAATGGATGACATGCAATTTCGTTGATTGCCTTCTCAGTGCGGAGGACTTCCGTCGTCAGTCCTAGGTATTTGTGGGCCGCATTGAAGGTTACTCGCGAGAATCTTGTCAAAATTACTTTTGCGAAAGGGTTATCTCGGGATACAGGTTTGATTGCTAACACTTACCTTGGACGATATGACCTGTCGCTTTCGGAAACTTCTTGGTGACTCTTCGGAATGCTTCAGCTGGGATAACTGCAAGTGTGCTATCTTCTGTTGCCCGTCCAACAATACCATGATGTATCTGAGATTGCTGAATGGAATCTGACCGCGGAGGTGAGGGAGCATTCGAGAGAGTGTGGGTGGTATCCGGCACCGACATCGCCGGGTGAGCGGTTGATCCCGAGGATGAGATGGACGCCGTGCGGTTGCGGGACAGAGGAGTGGGAGAGGATTGCTCAAATTCGAGGTCGAGATGCGATACGTCCGTGTTTATTCGTTCGGCATGTTGTCGCGGAGGAGCTAACTGTATGGGGATGTTCGAGGAGGGCATGTGGCGCGCGTCCTCCTGCCAACTCAACTTGATTTCATCTGTAAACAAACTGAGGATGCTGAAAAGACTGGACAGCGTGCCTCCGCTCCCGATTTCGTTGATCAATTGATATCCATTCATATCTTCGTCGTCCCAAGAACCATTTTGTAGCGATCTCTGGCCCGTTCGCCCGAATACTTGGACGGTTCCATCGATGACACAATAGAAATTCCGATCTTGATCGAGTGAGATACTGTCTCCTGCAATGAGCCGTCTGGTCTGCAGATGCCTAGCCAACTCATGAAAAACCTGGCATACATGTAGATGAGCAGAAGAGAGCTAAGACGACAAGGTGACACTGACTGGCTTTTCAAGAAACCCGAAGACGCGCACGGCCTGCAGGAATTCGTCCAAATAGTTATGGAACGCTGGCGGTGGTTCTGTCGTATTCACGTCCGGATGGAGGGCATTGACATCTGGTTTGACGAGCGGCGGCTCTTTGAGCTGTGAGTAGGTATTGAGATATCGCAAGCGAATCCAGTAGTTCAAAGCGACTGCTGACGCGGCGAAGAGGAATGCAAAGGACCAAAAGTTCAACTAGGAAGAGTGTCGCGTCAGCACTTGTCCATGCGCGATCGAGGAAATGTTGACCGTCAGTGTCATGGAATACGAGAGCACGAAGTAGATCGAACGGGGAACCGAGATGGTTGCAAAGGTGATGAGTGACTTGACCCACGAAAGCATCCACACTAAGCAGAACTTGTCGGCTCTGTGAGGTTGACCACATCAATGTGGAAGACGCACAGGTTACCCAGAAACATGCCGACAAGAGGGAGAGGAGAGGGTGTCTGCCATCGTATTCTGGAGCAGGAGGGAATGCCTCCATCGTTGGTCGTGGTTCAAGGTCAAGACCGCCAGACGGCGCTGCGAATCAAAGGGTCAGTACTTATGCTGAGGAAGTTGCTTTACACGTCAAACGCGGTGCGGTGGCAAACGGGCTTATACTAATTCAGGCTGTGCTGTAGCCTGAGCACTCTGTAATGGCAGCGACCTCCGCGCCATCCTCTGCAGATATCCAGTCCACATCAGGCGTCGAACATGACAATGAGCAGACATTGGACGTCCAGGTACTGAAAGACGCGGCGAAAAAGGCTTTGGTGAATGCCCTCAATTCAGCAAGTTTCTCCACATCTCCTAACCCCGCTCATGCTCACAGATTCACCCTAGGTAAATGGCGCAAAGACACTCGTGCTCGACCCAACCCTTGCCGGGCCCTTGGGGCTCGTTACGGAAGTCGCACTCTTGAAGGTGTTTTTCCTCCGGAGCACAGGTCGTGTTGATGTTGATCAGTTGATAGAACCATGGCGTCGACAAAATGTTCTGGCTCGAACCCGGCCCTTTGACCTCAACCACCACGAATGTGGTTTATCTTTGCAGACCTCTCATCAAATACGTGAAAATAATCGCGGGTCAGTGGTGTCCGCTTCCGTACCCCCTCTCTACCAACAAACTGTCAGACCAAATCAAGAGGTCTTCCAAGGAATCTCACAAGTATAGGTACACGCTATTCCTCGTCCCCCGGACTTCGATACTTGTTTCTCGTATACTGGAGGAGGAGGGTGTACTCGGCGACTTGACCATCTCATCATACAATCTACAGTTTATACCCGTCGAAGAGGATGTCATTTCACTTGAACACGACAGTGCATTCAAGGAGCTATGGGTGGTATGTATATCATATATGAGATAATTGTGTATGATTTTGTCTTTAACCTTCCTCACAGGATGGCGATGAGACCATCATATACAACTCGGCCTTGGCCTTGGATGCTCTACAACGTACATTCAGTCGGTTTCCTCGTATCATCGGCAAAGGAGATTACGCTTCGGTAATGGCGCAGATCATTAAATTCCCGTTCGCCGGACTAATTTTCGAGGCAGAAACTCGCTACGCTCTTAACCAAACCTCTTCCTGAGCAGCCTGCAGCCTCTGCAGAGTCGCAGATTCCTTCCGCGCCATTTGACTCCCTGATCATCCTGGACCGACATGTTGATATGATCACCCCATTACTGACTCAGTTAACATACCAAGGTCTCATTGATGAGTTAATTGGCATCAAGAACTGTGAGCGTCTGCGTGCTCGCAGCCAAGTGGTCTTCTTAGTTCTTCTTAGCTCAGGTCGAACTTCCTCTGAGCCTCTTGAGCCCACCATCCGCACCAGGTTCGACGAATCCCAGCACCTCGCAGCCATCTGCAACCATAACACCAGTCACAAATGAGAAGACGAAGAAACATCTCTTGTCCGCGGCGACGGACCCGCTATTTGCAGAATTGCGGGACTTGAATTTCTCCTCTGTTGGCAAGCGACTGAATCGTGTCGCGCATCGGATTGACGAGGACTACAAAGTGAGCAGACCACTTTCGAGATCATATTGTCTCACGCACCACACAGGCCCGCTTAGAAGCCAAGACAGTAGCACAGCTACGTGACTTTGTCGGTAAGCTGGGTGGACTGAAAACAGAACATGAGGCTTTAAGACTACGTGGGTAATTCTATGCTTTGTGTCGCCATCGCTCTCGATGCTGGATGTTAGATACTTGTCTGTCGGAGATGCTGGTCCCGCAGACACGTACAGGACTATTCAACAAGTCTCTAGAAATCCAGCAAAGTAAGTGATTTGGCGTTGAGGCTGTGTACTGCTGAATTTTGAGTTTCTTCCGATCCCCAAAGACCTTCTTGCTTCGTACGAGACCACAGCGCAGATCAACACTATCGAGGAGATGATCGCTCAGGGGGCGGATATGCAAACTGTTGCTAGACTTCTTTGTCTTGCGAGTGTAACCACAGGCGGTATCAAGTCTCGCCTGCTGGAGAATGTGAAGAGAGAGTTTCTACAGGCAAGGACTGGTGCTTGATTTTCTTGTTTCTTTTGCTGACTTTTCCCCCTTTCTCAAGGCTTACGGATATCATTTGTTGCCTCTTTTGCTTTCCTTGTCTGCATCTCCCCTTTCCGTGCTCCTACAAAACCCACTTCCTGCGTCAACAACTACACCGAACAAACTGCCATTTACCACTGTGCGCAAATCTCTACGTCTCCTAATCGATGACAACCCGGAGGCTCTGGAGGAGGTCGAGAATGATATCAGTTATGTATACTCCGGTTATGCGCCAGTCAGCGTTCGGCTGGTCCAATGTGTCGCGCAAAAGGGCGGTGTCATGAGTAATCCTGCAGAGAAGGCCAATGCAGATGACCGAGACGGAAAGGGGAAAAGTTCGACATCCAGAAAACTCTTTGCGCACCCTATTGTCGGTTGGAAAGGTTTCGAGGATGTACTATCTACCATTCCGGGAAAAACCTTCGACATCATGCAAAAGATGCCTAGTGGGACTGGACCGGAGACTCCATCTATTTCTGCGCTTCGTAAGTGCGGATATTTTGGGTTGTTGATAGCGTCGATAACCTGGGCGTCGATATGATTTCCAGTTCAATCTCATGAGCAACCGACTACGACGGTCGTGTTTTTACTTGGTGGGTGTACGTATACCGAAATTGCAGCTTTGAGATGGGTCAGTCGGCAAAACAAAGGTACAGACTGTTGCACACGCATTTGAGAAACATGTGCATTGACTAGCGCAGGTCGAAAATTCTTGATTGCTACTACCGGGATCGTGAGCGGTGCAAGCTTGGTGGAGAGCATGGCCAACGATGGGAGAAGAGGGCCTGGAAAGTGAAGCGTCTGATGCTGTCGTAGGCTCGATGGGCCTCGTGTAAGGCCACGTTATGGCGTGTCCCGTCCTACCTGAGATGTTGGGATCGCGGTACAATGTTTTGATCCGTCTTGTTCTCTCCGGTACCGTCTAATCTACAGGATGCCCCACGAATTTTATTATTCACCAATAAAACAGACTGCGCAATACTAATCGGTGGTGTCTTGTGCCTCATGGAACTAGAAACAGCTCGATTTTGCGATCTGAAAACGACCATGCGGACCTGATGGTGATTCTTTTGAGAAGCGGACCCCGGGTGGTACACTCTCTACTAATACAATTCAAGCTGGTGCCAAATTCCAATACATCCATGGGATCTTGGGCGGCCGAATTTGTTTCCCTACCGTATCAATTAATGCGGCAGTAAGCTGACTCCAAGTTGGCCACACGAAGACGTATAAGATCCCAGGCGAACAGCCCCGCCGTGCAGTTGGGAGCTGCCCACGTTGCCTCGTCCTCATTGGACCGTCTCGAAAGGGGACGAAAAACGCGTCGATGTTGTGGAGGTTTGGTGGTTCGATTGCAAGCTTTACGTAGTTTGTTACAAGGTGTGTCTGGGGTCCTTCTCAGCCGGTCCTCGAGGGAACCGGCCAAGTTTGAACTTGCTCGTATAAGGACCGTCGACGCAAGCCAACATGGGCCTTTCCTCCCTTCCACAGACAGCCACATTCGGTTCGATTCCCCATCCTCTTTCAGCTTTTCAAGACATAAAGGTATGTACATTCAGCCATTGGTCCTTCCGTTCGCTTTTCAATTTGTTGGCGCTGTTTCTTGTGTGTTCGTCGTGTTTCGGAACCGCCCCTGTGACTGGTCTGTGCGCTCTAGGGTTCAACTTTTCTCGAGTCTACGCAACCAGGGTAGTCACCCTCGCACTCGAACGCAGCGATGCCTCCACGTGCAGCGAAAGAAAAGACTACAGCGGAGAAGCCGCCGAGGAAAACGAGTTCGTCTCTTTTGCACTCATCACCATTCTGCCGGTAGTCACGCAACCGTTCGCAGAGTCGTCGGCCGGGACTAGCCGAAAGAAACTCACCCCCTTTAACAAATTCATGCAAACTGAATTGGCACGACTGAGGGATTCTAACCCTGAGATGGCTCATCAAGAGAGGTGAGCAAATTTGATCCAGAACGTGTCTGACTCTGATGGATCACTATCTCTCGGTAGATTCAAGGTTGCCACTTCCAACTGGAAAAGGGCAAAGGAGAATCCCAGAGCTGTTGCTGCGTGATCCCCCATCCATCCATTCCCATCATCACCGTCGCCGAACATGCACGTTTTCACCTTGTACCATGCTTGGCTACTTGTGCATGCTATCTGTTGGCCTGATATTCTTATTAGTAACGGTTTTCATTTCGCTGTATTAAGCTTTTGCTGTCTGTTTCATGGGATGGCTGGTTTGTTTCTGTCCGCTCCTGTTCACCTTCTAGTCGGATTGTTGACCAGTGATCAACGCCGTTTATTGTCATTTGCTATCATGTCAGAACTGAAATTCATAAGAGTATCGAAGCGACGGTTGAAGGGGCAACGACGAGCTCTGACCCCTGAGTGCTTGATCCGTCTCTTTCCAGCTTGCTCAAGCGACCCTCTGTCTATCGATATCGTCTCTTGTCTTTCATCATCTGCCAACCGGTGCACGTCTTATCTCGCTTCTCTTTCTGTTCAGTTGGCCCCATGAAGCATCCCCAAGACCTCGATAACCCGTCCGATGATGAGAGTCAGGTCCCATTTAAGCCCTCCATGCCATCCCCGTCCCTGCCCACCTCGCCCTCGCCTGTCTGCACACCCTCAGCCCATCCGTCCATGCCCCATCACACGCTCTCGGAGCATTCGGGTCCAGCTTCCTGCCCCTCGGACTCGGGCGGTGTCGACCCCGTACCGATCCACGCTTCCGATCCACCCGGTCTGCCAGTCTCTCTCCTCTCTCCTCCGTCTTATTCATTCTTGATCGAATCCCCGCCATCTCTCCACTTCATGTGCCACTCTCCACCCCACGACGAGCATGCACTATCTAATCTACCCGGCCCGTCCGTTCCATTTGACGTCGCCTGCCCAGATGGCACCCCTGCCTCATTGACAGACAAAGGCAAAGCAAAGGAGCTCCCACCCACGTTGCCTCCTCTGTCGCTCTCGCCTTCTGACTTGCGCTACAATATCGACGACTGGTCATCCACACTAGCTCCATCCTCATATCAGTCCACTTGTGCGTCTCTCCGCACCGCTTCATCAAGTCATTCGCCCTCCAGTTCGATAGAGAGTACCGTCCCACAGGTAGACAAGCCTCCTACCCTCACCAAAGTTCCTTCCCGAACGAGGTCCCTGTCCAACCTGTCCACCCATTCCACCACATCCATGTCCAAAATCAGAATCAAACTCACTGCGTCTTCCAAGGCCCCGGTCAACCTCGCGCGCAGGTTACTGTCTAGAAACAAGGCGGATGCCGCAGGGCCCACAGTGACAGGACCGGAAAACGACCTTGTCGATCCTCTGGGAAATGACTTGATGCCAATTCAAACAGGAAACTGCCTCTTCCCGTGGCAAGCCAAGGACATTACGCGAACGTCCTCACCCCGGGCCGGATCGGAAGTGGGCGTTACACCTGTAGCAGCGCCAGACGTACCCGCCGTCTGGTGTCCCGACAACCGTCGTTCGGACGGGGTCGTGAGTTCAAGGGGAAAGGGTCGTTCCTACTCATCCCCGTTCCCCAAGTCCGCATTTGACGTCGTTCCCCAACTGGACTTTGAAGATAACGTCATGCCTCCGCCGCTTCATGCCAGAGATTTGTTTGACGAAATGCTACCAAGGGAACTTCGGCTTCGTGTGCTGTCGGCTTTGATCTCGCTCCATGAAGTGGATCACGAACAACTGAAGAGTAGCGGGAAGTGGTCGGTCCTAGCAGCGGGTTCGTCAAAAAATCGCTGCGTTGGACGAAACCGTGCAATGCGAGAACTTGTCAAGCTGAGCAGGGTGGGTATAGTTGATTCCTGTCCTATCAACCTAGTGAACCAACCATGAGGCCAGGTGTCAAAGTTATGGCGTACACTGATCTTTGACGGTCAGCTCTGGCAAGATGTTGATCTACGAGCATTCCCTGCCACGTCTTCCAGCTTCCTTGTTTCTCTCGTCGAACTCTCAGGTCCATTCATAAAAAGCCTCGACTTGTCGGGACACACGTACCTTTCACCGACTGCGTTGATCGATATGGCTGGTGGCCTTTGCGTGCGCTCCGCACCCATCATGAACTTTACGTATACGCAGCTTACCGCGATCACTCTGCAAGGTTGTGCCTCACTGACGACGCAGTCGCTTCATAGTCTTCTCATCCGATCGCCATTTTTGCGCAGCTTGAACGTGAAGGGGCTGCAAGCCGTCACGAACGCCACCTTTGACGTGCTTGCGCTTTGCTCGCACCT
The DNA here is from genome assembly GCA_038091165.1 of Rubroboletus pulcherrimus. NCBI lineage: Eukaryota > Fungi > Basidiomycota > Agaricomycetes > Boletales > Boletaceae > Rubroboletus > Rubroboletus pulcherrimus. The sequence continues at coordinate 33,990 of JBBPNY010000042.1, forward strand.
GACATCACTGAATATGAGCCGGTGCGCGAACATTGATGGAGATGGTGTTTGCGCATTTGGAGCAGCGGTGATGGCACGCGGCGCTCGCCTCGCGCTGAAGGAACTCTGGTTATGTGGACTTCCCAGGATCGGCGACGACACACTGGCGACGTTGGGGAAGGCGGCTCCTCATCTTGAAGTCCTCGATCTGAGCTATTGTCGTAGCTTGCACAACTCCGCCTTGGAGGCATTCATATCTTGCGCGGAGGACGAGAAGGATCTCGGAGAGACCATTTCGTTGACATCTCGGCAAGCAGGTAGGGACCCAAGAGATTGGCGTCGATACAGGCGACGGGTGACGGCCCTCAGACATATCTCGCTCTCCAACTGTATCATGCTCACAGACACCGCTTGCTCGAACCTCGCTCATTCGGTTCCTCGTCTGGAGTTCCTCGAACTCGCAGGAATCGGGCAATCGTTCAAGGACGATGGCCTTGTACACCTCCTTGGCACCACGCCGTTCATCCGGAAACTCGACCTGGAAGACGCCTCCGACATCACGGATGCAGTCCTCGAGGTGCTCACTCCGGAGCCTGCCGTAGAGGCAGAGGGTTCGACTTCGTCCAAGACGATAGAACCACCTCAGCCCGGTCATGCCCTGGAGCATCTGACAGTGTCATGTGCGACCAATCTGACCAACGATGCATTCAGAGCGCTCATTCGCGGTTGTCCGCGACTACGGGTTCTGGAGGCTGACAGCACGTCTATATCCGGGACGGTGCTCAAAGACTTTGTTCGACAGGTCTGCGAACGAGGCATCAATGACGCAGGGCTGGTCGTCGTGGATTGTCGCTCGGTTGGGGAACGCGCTGTCAAGGACGTGGTGGCGAACACGCGCCCGCGCAAGGGGTGGCGCTCGTGGGAGGCGAGGAAACTCGGCTATTTGGACGGGCGGGATGGCGAGGATCTCAAAGTCGGACAAGACGAGTGTGACGAAAAGAGAGTGGTGGTCAAGTCATTTTACAGCTGGCAGACCGTCGACGCAGTACGGCATGTCAGGGAACGCAAGAAGAAGACGAACCGGAGAGCGCAAAGTGAGTCAGAACAAGTGAGCGAGCCCGAAGACGGTGGGAAGTCGTCCGGGAGGATGAGGTGGTGGGCGCCAAGTAGTAGGGTGTCGTCCGGGAATAACACGCCTGGCGAAGACGGTGATCGCGATGGGTGTGTGGTAATGTGATGACGATCATAATGTGTATCTTTAACTTCAACTGTATGCTTTAGTATTTCTCCTTTCTCTGTGTCTACGGACTGTTCTAAACTCACACGCTACAAACCAGTAGGATAGGATGATCTACGTCTGCATATCTAGTGGAAATCAATGTATAAACGTATAGCAGGAAAGTTGGAAAGCGTACTACGAGTTACGAGTTTCGTGGCTTTTTTGCTTTACGCTTTGCCCTTTTAGCAGCTTTATTCGCCTCTCGATCTTCTGACATTGAAACAGACGCCCCTCGTGAAGAGTCGTTGGCTGATGATGATTGCACTGGCATGGCAAGCTTTGCCTTGCTGCGGTCTGTTGTTTGGGATGTCGACCCAGAGAGTGACAGATTTCCGTACCCTGCGGTACATCGTCAGGACTCGGTTGATACTTTGACAGGGTGTAAGGAGACTCACCAGAAAAGGGGTCTACATGAGGTCTTTTACGCCTTGATGGAGGAATTTCCTCACCCTTGGACTGTTCTTCCTCTGACGCCCGTCCCTTACCTTTATCCAATCCCATAGACCTCGTTTTTTCAGGTGGATCATCTACTGTATCCATCGCCTTATCGTCCTTGACAGCCGCCTCTTCATCAAACACTTCGAGATTCTCTTCTTCCTCACTCCCCAATGCATTGAGTTCCTTCTCGTACTCTGTGCGCGCCATCATCTTGCTAGTGACCTTGACTGGGACATGCTCGTGATTGGAACTGGAACTCGCCGCAGTCGCAGCGTCCGACGGTTCGTCGACCAACTGCGCATTCTTGGCCTGAGCAATGGCATATTTGATGAATCGACCTGCCGCTGCTTTGTCTATTCCGAACTTTCCTGTCGCGCGTGGTCAAAGAGACATCAGGTCTAGAAAGGGTTGGGATCATACTTTTCTGATCAGAGTCTTCCGCATGCTTGATCTTATCAAAGTATTGACGGACGCGTTCCTAGAGGTGTGTTTGCTGATCTGGGTGAGCCATATGTCAGAAAGGACACGCACAAGCTCAGCAACGACACGGTGTGTCCTTGGGTCTATACCGCGACTTTTGAGATATACTGCGAGCGAGCACAAGGACGTCAGCGGCGCCGGGACCGAGTGACACGTGTGTATTCGAGCACGCCCCATGCGCTCACTTACCAAAGACGAGGTCGTACACGACGTAGGGTATAATGACTTGCAGTTTTGCCTGTTGGATGGTGTCGAGCGCGAGCAATGTTTCAGGGAGGGATTGGGCAAACAGCGGCTCGAGTCGGGCTTCGAGTTCGTCGAGTGACTTGTCGAGTTTCACGAGTTTGGAACGGATTTTGGTGGTGTCTGTCGACATGGCGTGTCGCAAGAGAGGGGCGACGGTACGATTTTCTTGGTGGAGGCTGCAGAACACCACTGCTTTTCTGCGGCAATAGAGGGATCCGCTGCCTTTGTGGCGGTGTTATTTTCGTGTCACCTGTTGGCAAACTCCATCATGGCAAGGCTCATGTTCTTGTCGTTCTGTTCGCTGTCTGACGCACTTTGATACAGTCGTCCGAGTTAAGATATACCGCCAACACGCAGCTGGAGCACTGTGGGTTTCCAGAGGTTCTAGGTTGACATAGAGCTGACATTCATACAAGTGCATGCTAGATACACTGGAACGGGTGTGTATTCAATCCCTCTTAAACCACTTTTTTTCCTGACAACATGTGCTATCTCCAAGGACATGCCGACTTGACTAAATAGTAGGTCACACGTTAGCTACACCGGACACATGGCTCATGTGCACTCCCGCAGTGACTGGGTAACTCACCAACACCGGGATACGCTCTCGTCCATCGTTGGCCACCCCCCGTTGACATCCTATCTTGCCATTGCGGATGGGGAAGCAATTGGAAGAACAAAGTTTGAGACGACAGAGGTATGGTTCGTAGGGTTGTCTGTTCGTGGTGCTAACATGTTCGGTCTAGCGGATGCTCCAACCTTGTGGCCCACCGCCGCGCAAAGATGAGGATTGAGGTTGAGCAGAGTTATCTCATTGTCTCTTATTCGTTTGGAGTACAGGCACCAGTTGTAATAAAGCATTTCTCGAAACTGCATGTCCTTGGGATGTATGTATATGTTGTCGATCCTGCGAATGGAGTCTCGTTTCACAATCTCCATTTCGACTGCATGGATCCACATATCTTACTACTTGACTGATAGCGGACCTACGCTGATCCGGGGTGTCACGGGAGAGTAGGCCCGGGGATACCGGCGGCCCGATGGCAGTGATATCTTGGCTGATGCTCAACTTTACTGGCCAGTGACGGTAGCACCCCAGGACCTCCGCTTTGCATATTTGGCTCTGGGATACTTGATTGGCTGCGATTCGAGATGTGAAGCAAATAGGTACTACCAAGATCAAGGACCCTGCCAGGGCGTGGAGTGGGGGTAGATTGAACGGTCGCCAAGTTGATACCCACGTGTTTATTAGCCCCCTTTTTTTTGCAAGTTTGCTCGACGAAGGGGTGTATACACGGATATATGAGCGGTCTGATTCATTCCAGCCCTTTCATTCCCATCGTCCTGGCCACAGCCCTGTCATGTCCATCATTCAACGTCATCCAGCAGTTGTGTCCATGTGCCATAATCACAATTATAGTAAACAGCTTGGATGGTCGAGTGTATTAATTCTGATCCTCCGCAACTTGGTGTCTTTGTTCTTCCGTTCGGACGGAAATTTCCTTTTGTGGCGATGGCTTTGTTCCATTGGAGCGGTGGCCTCGGACGTGTGCCCGACTCAAGGTGTGTATTGTGTTTCGTCTTGGCTAGTGCTGTTAGTTCTGAGCAGGTTCGAGCGTCTTTGGAGTCGGAATTTACGTGGAATGTCCCCTGAGCAGTGACGGATTTGTTGGGATCAGAGGAAGAGCGATGATGAATGACACATCCGAGTATGGTCGGCGATAGTTGGTCCTTCCCGATGGCTATTAGGATGCAGTGCCTTCCCATCCCTCCTGCTCCCGTCCCCTGTCAACAAAGCACGTCCGTCCCATCCACCCCACCTGTCTCCACCTCGTGTGCATCCCCCCTTTGTCTATCGCTACACAAAGGCCTTTCATCGTCATCCACCATCGCTTTGACGCCTTGCCGCGCTCTTATATCTCCACATGCCCTACCATCCAGCTGTACCATTCCCCCTTCTCCAGTCGACCGACGACGACGAATCCCTCTCCGACAGCTCCCATTCTACCCCGCGTTCCTCTTTCTATCTCCTTCTCGATCCGTCTAATTCACACTACGACGACGATCTCCTACGTCGCTCTCGTGCTCTGGCCAGAGTTGACTCGGGCTACTTCAGCATAATGGGCAAGGAATCCCCCTTATCCAAATCCTTCAACCGAAAGCCATCCGGGGCGGACCTGCGCCACCCCCTCGCTCCCATCAACAGCACTCCCGACGCCACCCAAGAGTCCCAAAAGCGCGAGGGCGTCATTAGGAGTTTACTGAGGAAGAAGAAGAAATCCATGACCTCTCCGTCACCACCGGAATTGGACCCCTTCGCGATTAACCTCTCACATCGCATTCCGGTAGACGACCAGGTTTTGGAAATACAATCAGCCCCTTTCTCGCTCCCTCCTCCACGGTCGAACCCGCGCGATCCTTCCATAGATGCATTTGAACGACAGGATCGCTTCGTCGTACGACGAGGGATGAAGCATCATCCATATTCACGTGTCGATGCACCTTATCTGCTTGCATACGACAGGACTCTTTTAGACAAGTATGGTTTCTTCCCCTCATTGGTCATTTTCTCCCTCTGACCCTTGTTCAGTGACAAATTCTCTGAAATTCTTTTGCGACGTCTCAATCAGAATCACTCACCGTCGTTCCATGATTTCACACATGCTGCACCAAAGTCCATTCTAGACCTTGGGTGTGGAACTGGCGGGTGGGCAGTGGAAGCAGCAGCATTCTGGTCATCTTCTCAGGTCATTGGTTTTGATCTTCTTGATCCCGCTCGCTTGCGTGGCGGTACCGGGTCACCAAGTAACGTGCAATGGAAACAAGGCAATTTGTGAGCGTTCCCACTTGCTAAATGTTGTCTATTGCTCACGAATTCACGTAGCGTTAAATATAAATTGCCGTTTCCAAAGAACATGTTTGATCTCGTGAGAATGGCTAATTTGTCGCTCTGTGTTCCCTACGACCGATGGGAGCATCTCCTGTCAGAAGTCAGGAGAGTTCTGGCACAAGGCGGACGCCTCGAACTGATTGACGATTATCTCCACTTCCCATACACCAAGCGCCCACCACAGCCATCGGCGGATTCCCACGGCATCCCAAGCGTGCAACAGTCATCCTCATCATTCGACGATGGCGATGATGTCGGGACCGAGGAAGACACAGACGCTGAACGGCGAGATGTCGATGCCGATGATGGCGACGACGACGATGACGATTTCATGAGCACCAAGAGCCGTCTGTCCTCGCTCGTGGACACGGATGATTTCCCCCCTCAACCTGCCTACGATCCGGTCTCTGAGTGGAATCAAAATGTAGCCAACTCAAGGGCCCTGGAGAAGCTCTTTGAAGACATGCTGTCGCGCAAGTTTTCCATACATCCCCGGCCTAGCAAGTTCTTTGACGAGGTCATCGACAAGGTTTTCGGGCGGTACAACCAACGCAGACTTCACGAGTTCAATTTGTACCTAGCGCCACCTCCAATCCTGGATTCTGATGACTCTTCTATCGGAAGCTCGGAGGGCCAGGGTAGCGCTGGTCTCAAGAAAGCCGGCAAGGACTTCGCCAAATGGGTGACAAGTGTTGAGTGGGAGAAGGAAAAGAAACAGCGCACGAAAGGCGACCGTTCTAGTGAAGAAAGTCTGCCTAGTATTTCCATGGTTCCTGACACGATCAGTGCCAAAGTTGCTGGTCGCCTCAGAATCAAGCCCACCTCACCCCAGCCATCCTACCTCCACCCTACCCAATCACCTGGTCTCATTCTTTGGCCTGCCACGTTCATTCCTATAGCCCCTTTCGAGCTCGAAATGCACGCGTGCAAACACTTGCATTCACTCATCGGATGCAAGGCTGCGCTTACCGAGTTCTTACAAGATATCGCTCGAGAACAGAACCTGCCCTTTGACCAGCAAATGGTGGACGACCTTATTTGGGATTATGAGAGGTACGTATACATGGCACCAGACTGCGGATTAAGGGACTCAATATCTTGCCAGTTTCCGTCGAAAACGGTTTAATTGGCCGTCAGAATGCCCTGATTCCCACCCTGAAGTCTCCCCCGTCACGACAACACCTCGATCGAATACGTCCCGCAACTCACTCGAGGCCCCCCATCAGGCACGTCCTCGCGCAGGCTCTGGAAGTATGAGCGCTCCCCCCGATCCCCTGTTCCCGCGTGAGAAACTCGACTTTGTGCGCTCTATCAAGGTGTACAGTGCCACAAAAGTCGACGAAGAAATCCACGTTTCATGACTGCCACGACCATCTGCCTTTTGCATGATTCACTGCTTCTGTTACCCATTTCTCCACTTCTTCTCATTCCTATATGTCCGTCACAGGGCCCCACGCTCCTTGCTGTCCGCATTGCATCCATTTGTTATCCTTGTGCTCATCATCATCACCATCACCATCATTCATTCATGATGTTCTCACTGTATCGATGTCGCATTAATTTTGCTTAGGGCACTCACTTTCCTTCGTAATCGCTCAACACTTTCTAGATTGCTTTATACCCTTATTCTCCGCATCTGCATGCCATTGGTCGCGTACGATAGCCTGGTCCGAGCACACGCATGCTCAGTTGTATTTTTACATTCCTTGCAAGCAGTCTAATGAACACAATGATTTCATCCACATCTACGGCCCAGTATCCGTGACGACGGTCGTTTCAATTTGGCATCGTACGGGTATATGAACGGAGTCCATTTGCACGTCATCTCTAAAGTGCAGGGAGCTGAATCTACCCGAGACAACAGGGTCCCCGTCCAGGCGGGCATACCGCTCACGAAAGTCGAGGATGAGTCTCGTACCGACGAGTACTTCGAGAAGCATGACGAACGGGACGCATATATTCGCATAGCGTACCTGAACAGACGGGAAAAAAGGTAGCAGAGTGGGAACATGCCAGCGCATGTACACGGAACCAAGTGAGTCTGGTGACAGGACACGAGTCTGGAGAGACGACGTACGGTGACGCTCTGCCACAGGCCCATGACGACGGCACAGGCGACCAGATTTCTACATCAGTGATTTGACGTGAGTTCGTCGCTGGTCGCGGTCTGCGCAACATTTCGTCGTGTACTCACACGAAGAAGTAACAGAGACTGTCGCGGGCCAAGATGCTCACAAACGAGTTCACTCGGAGGCCACTTTCATCACTGGTTTCCCTGTTGCGCCTCGCGCTATGAACGAACATGCGTGCAGCCAAGAGAAAGAGAAAGAATTCAAAACAAAGGAAGGGGATAAAAATGTACACAAAGTTTCCATTAATACCGGTGAATGCGCAAAAACGTTCTCCAGGAACCGAGTTGTTGATCGCTAAATGACCTGATATGAAACCCAGAGGGGAATTGAACAGAAGGGTTTGACGGACCTTCGAGAGTACTCTTGGGCCCAATTTCCTGCCAGATTATGAATGCGATCGCGGCGATCTCACAGAAGAACAACGTGAGCAAAAGGACCAGGATTCGCCTAGACCGCTGGTACATTGCATATATGCGGAGCAGCATGGTTGCTGCGGGGAAAATGTCAGCTACGCATAGGTTCGGCTGGCGGGAAATCAAGGACCTTGTGTGGCCCACGAGTATGCAAGTGCTCCCCATGCACGAAACTGGAAAAGCCGTATACCTACCTCAACAGTCGATTAAAACAAAAGGCTGGACTAATCAAGGGCACGTACATCTAATCGAAAGATAATGTTGTGCAGGTCAGAAGTTATAATTTCAAACGCGTTCACGTACTCCTTGAAAATACTCAACAAAATATAACTCTGGATGAAAGGTCCTATGCTTACCTCTTCTGACATAGATATTGAAAAGCATACTGTTCCAACATTCAGATCATAATGACGATAAAGCACGACAAAACTCACAACACAGGCCAGCTCTAGACAACATACAGCACAAGCCTCAGATACGAAGACAACAACATCCATCCAACCGCAGCGACATACACAAGAACAATATCGCCCAGGTATCGTTCCTAAGGAGAACATTAGGGTTGAACTCTTCCGGGCTACTTTATTTTGCTTACCACCACGTATAACACCGTTACAAGAGACGGAGGTTTCATCTGCGACAGCGGATACTCAACACGGGTGCATGCACACCATCGGTTGGCTCACCCATATGAGTTCTACCTAATCCACCGGCTATGAGCAGCGTTTCAAAGTAATCTTGGTCATGTCACTCACCTCGCGACCAAGAGCGAGAGCTGTGCGCGAGGCAACGGTCGAAAAATGCACCGATCCAATGTATCAGGGCGACTTACCATGGTCGTACAGAGCAGCACTCGTGACGGCAACTGATGGCAGTGGCGTTTGTTTCGAAAAAAACGCGAAGATGACAATAAAACCTACCTTGAACAGAGGCGTATAGACTGATATCAGCAGAAGGTGCACCTGGAGGGACTAGGCTCATCGTGAATGTATTCACCAGAGGTCAGGAGCCAAAGGTGGAGTTCAGTAACGGGTGCACCGAGGGGAGTACGACATGTTCCCATACCATCAGCCTTTAACAAGGAGCTTGAGGGGAATTGCCGCACGCAGCAGGGACCTCGTTGTTTGTGAGCGGAGCGTCTGAAATGAAATGACCTAAAGAGGCCTAGTTCCGGCTAGGTTGATACCCCTCGCATAAAAATTGCAAACACCTCATGGACCAGAGATGAGTCGATTCGTTACAGGTGATGGGGTGTTTTCAATGTTCATGCAACAGGCCAACGTCCACTGCAATTTATATAGTTCACAATAGGTCCTGGAGACGGAATCTGGGCTTGACTCTTCAAGGCAAGCAAGCCTTGCGGGTCTAGAGAGCACAGGAACTCCGATATATGAGTCATAAATTTAACGTACATTTTCAGTGCATAGGCGGGTAGCGGTTCTCGGCGCTCGCCCTGGAACATGCAAATTAAGGCGACTGCACGCTGGAGATCTGGTCCCTGGGCGAATTGTGCGGGAATTCTTGTCTTTCCCATTGTTACTGAAATGGCATAACGAAAGAACTTGTCAAATCACCAACAAATAACATATGTGCTCGCGGACTGAGAGGCTTTTACGCTTTTCTCCATCGAGAAAAATTGGGCCTTAAGCTTGACTTCGACCAGCCAGAGGTTGCCAGTGCTGTGAGTTGTACCGGTGGTCCGAGCAGGCCTTTGTGAGTCTCCTTGAACGTTCTACGACATGCCAGCTGACTAAGTGATATCAGGGGTTTGGTCAGAGCACGCGTCTTCCAATTAATGCTGGACGCGTCAGCACCGTGACCGCAGCCCTACAAGAGATTTGCTACTCCCAGGGCAGAGTCTCCTCAATACCCCACTCCCTGAACACTTGAGGATCTGAGCCTTCTTTCAACATGACGGAAACGTTCGTCAAATCTTTCACCCATCTCAAAGATATGCCCAAGGCCGATCGTGCCTTGCCCATGTTGCAGCGCATGGCCACACTGGTGAAGCCCATCATGCGAAAGCACGATTGGATCCTTCCTACACTCGCCGAGTTCTTTCCTGATAGCCCAAATTTACTTGGTGAGTCCAAGCTTTCCTGCTGTGCAAGATTATCCTGCAGATTATGCTCAAGGGCAAATATCGTAGGACTAAGTGAGTAGCAAGTGCTCAACATGCCTTCCGTCGTACCGAACTAGCCTCATCTTAGACATAAACGGTGGCGAGCAGATCCTTTTGAGGCTACGTCCAGCCTGGGCTCCTGATACCTTTCTTGAAGAGGATGCAGTGGTGCGAACAATGTTGCACGAGGTGAACTTTCCTCCACAGTTTACCAGACAGTTATTTAACCTATAAGCTTTCCTTGTCAGCTCACACACAACGTGCATGGACCCCACGACGAGAAATTCTACAAGCTCCTCGCTGGACTCGAGGACGAGTATGATGCACTTCAGCGCTCTGGTTATGCCGGTGAAGGCTTCTTCTCACCCGGTCACAGATTGGGTGCTGGTGTCTCGCACGATCTCCCCCCGCATCTCGCCAGGGCTCGGGCCCTAGAAGCCGCGGAAAGGCGACGAAAAGCTGAGATAATGACTCAAGGTGGCGGCAGGCTCGGTGGGAGGTCCAGTGCACTTGAAAAGTTAAGTCCCCGTGAACTTGCGGCTCGTGTAAGTTTGTCTTTTCCAACATTCAGAAATGTCCCTCTTACGAGTACTTCTCCAAGGCTGCTGAACGCAGAAGGCGAGATGAGGTGGTTTGTGGGTCAGGGTCACTTGCGTTGTGCGAAGCCGCTAAGGCCGCCAAAACAAGTGTGGTGGATAAGGTGGTGATTGACTTGACGAACGACGGTGGCAATGACTTTGCTACCCATAACACCTCGGGCTCCAAGTCAGGCTCAAGTCGCGCAAGCAACACTCCGAATCTATCTGCTGACGGACAATGGACTTGCCCCGTTTGCACCTTGATTAATGCAGACTTGGCTTTACAGTGTGACGCATGCCTTGCGGTGCGACCAGTGCGACCAATCGACACTTCAGTCGGGTGGGCATGTGCGACATGCGGAGAAAGGGACATGCCTCACGAATTCTGGTCTTGTCGCTTTTGTGGAGCCATCAAGAATCACAGTTAATATGCTTATACATATCCCTGCTATACGTCGAGTGCTACTGTAGTTACTTAATTATACCGAAGATGAGCTTAGGATTTTCTAGGTGTGACCGTAAAAGCGCTCCGAAAATGTCGCCGGAAATGTTGATTTCGTTATGCATTTTAAGTACAGGATCTGGACTTTGTACGGCAGTCCCGACGAAGTTCAACTCGCGAGTGGAAGCATCCCGAGAGTACTGCGTTCCGTCATTGGTGACTACTTATGTCTCCACATACCTTTGCGTGCTTGATCAGGGCTGATAAGTGGGCCCTGACCGTGGACATTCAACTCGACTACTTAACGCCACTAACGACTCACCGTCAGGGTCACCGATCGCGAGCGCATCGAGTTCCGGACCTCACCAAGACCATCAAGCCTGCCGTGCTGATATTCTCGCAATCACCACGAAGTGGTGCCATCTGAGGTGACATCTGAGATGAAACTGCCTAACAAGAACCCGATGAGGAACACCGAGACAGAACTGAGAGAACGACGCAAGGCTCCAGAGAGAGGTGTTCCCGAGGTCATCATTGTTCGCCGTGAGGTCTAGATCCTGGAGGGGGTGTTTCGCCTGCGACATGTGTGTTCTGTCCATATCAGGTGCGAAAAAATAACAGAGGGCCAGATCATGATATCATGCAAATGCTATATCACACTAACCATCCCTTCTCGCCACGTCCAACGAGCACTGTGATCAAACCTATGAGCATTATTGTGGACGATAATCATGCAAGGTAACGGGATCGTCGAATACAAATGGCTGGGTTGCGATTTGATCAAGATCGCTATCATCCCAGTTGAGGGTTTGCCAGAATCACCGATTACCAGTATACTTCAAGTTTGTGAAGGCACGCGAAAGAGGGTTTTCGTGGGGGGGAAGAATGGGAAGCTTCCTTTGAGTCAGTCATTGCATGACCATCCAAACACCCCCGTCTCTTTAACCGGTCGAGTTTGTCACGTTTCATATGATCAAACTTCCTTAAGGTAAGATTTTCCACGTCTGCTGTGGCAGCGCCACGGGGCCGGGGAAGCAGAGTGCGCTCACCAATTCTTTGGTCATGAGAGGAACATCACATGTCCCAGATTGTTTGACTGGGATTGAAGTACCGAGAGGGACTGCGTCTTCACTAACAAAATAATGCGATGGTCGTTCCCGAGCGTCGTTAGTTCACGTGCCAAGCAACTGAAGACACTAGCGATTGTGTATTGAACAGATGATACGCTATGCTCCTATCACCCAGGACATTCAGATTCATCTTCGCAGAGTTACATCGCGTTACCGTCTGGGTATGCCCCTACCCCTACCCCTAAGGGCCCGTTGAGCTGCGCCGGGTGGAGCACGTGGTCCAGGATTTTGCTATGTCAAGGATCCTGTTAGACCAGCTACCAAGCATCGAAAGACAACGTACTGCTTCGCTCTGCGGATTTCGCACCGTTTCGTCAACGCTGAGAATCAAGCAAGCTGCTTCGGTAGCACTGCTGATAGCGTTCAGCTTCACGAGCGAAGGTTCCCACACAAACGCTTCCATGTTATCCCTCACACCCTCGACTCCGTCGACATCCACACCATACCACTTGTCACCGGCGGCATGTCTCATGCGAAGCTTGTTCAGGATATCCGTGGAATCGAGTCCTGCATTGTCACAGATCTGGCGAGGAATGATTTCTAGCGCTTTTGCGAAAGCAGTCAGGATCAGCTGCTGCTTTCCTGGAATCGAGAGTGCATGTTTTCGGATATGCGCAGAGACATCCATCTGTGGGCCATTTAATCCCATGTTTTTTTTAAATGGGTGAAATGTTACCTCCACAGCACCTCCCCCAGCAACCACATCGCCGTTCCGAATGGCCCGTTTTACTACCATGATAGCATCGTGTAGACTACGTTCGACCTCTTCGATGAACTGCTCCGCGCCACCACGAAGGATTAGAGTGCACGTCTTCGCCTTGGGGCACTCTTCGAAGTTGTTGTATCGTTCACCACCAATCTGCCGTTCCTCGAACGAACCGCAAGTGCCAAGATCATCCGGGGTTAGGTCTGAGCAGGTCGATTGAATGGATCCACCAACGGCTTGGCCGACTCTGCGAAGATCGCCGGCAGGAACGCGGCCAGCACAGAAAATGTCTCTGTCTGCGAACCACTGCGTCGCTAGATCACCAATCGGCAACTTGCTCAGCACGACTTTCGCACCGGTCTTCTCGATAGCCTCAAGCTTCCGGTAAATGATTTCCCATTCGGCGTCGACTATTGCCTGATAGTCCGAAACTGCTTCCACGCGAACTTCGGCGTTGTCTTTCTCGGCCTTGAGCTCAAGTTCCACGTTTAAACTCAGGATGAGGGGATTTTTGAAGGATTTTGGTTGCTGCTCGGCACCCGCGTATGTGAAGGTTTTCTTGAAAGAGACCCCTTGAATCAACACTGAATCTTGCATGCCACCACCGGGAATCTTCTTGACGCCGATGAGCGATTCATCCAAGTCATGTTGGTCCAGGCACTGGACAGCATCGACGACCATGTTCGAAAAGAAGGGTTTCTCAGAATGGATGAGTTTTGATGACATTGACGTTGACGCGCACTTGAGGAGGAGAGAGCGGAAGTGTCTGGCAAGAAGGTTGGACGATTGATTAGATAGGAGGCTTTTGACTTACTCGGGATTGCTCTTGTCGACGGTGATTTGGATTGCTTCCACGCGTTCAGCGGCCTGTAAAGATATAAGACGCGACCAAAACACGATGGATGCGACATCTACCAATTGCGATGCTTTGCGGAATCCTTTCATGATAATGTGGGGGCTGACGCCCTCTTCGATGTATCCACGGACTTCTTTAAGAAGTTGGGCAGCGAGGAGAACAACACTGGTGGTTCCATCGCCAACCTCTGCGTCTTGAGCACGCGCGATATCAACCAAGGTTCTGGCAGCTGGATGGATGATGTCGAGAAGCTTGAGGATGGTTGCCCCATCATTCGTGATCTGAGCCTCTCCACGCTCGTTCACAATCAGCTTGTCCATCCCGCGAGGTCCGAGGGTGCTGGAGAGTGTCTGGGAAATTGCGAGACACGCCGAGATATTGGAGAGTAATTGCGGATTGCCCTGTGAGGTGTCGGTGCCCTCCCGGAGAAGGACCACCGTTGGTTGCTGAGAAAAACAGAATCAGTGATTGTCATGAGCGATGAACGCTGTCCATACCATTGGAAGACCCCGCTGCATTTTGGAGAGTCGTGCGATGTGAGCTATAGTACAATCGCGTTCTGAATCACTAAACCTCTTTGTTGATGTTCGTTTGTTCAAGATCACGAGCGAGGTAGGTATTATATTTCAATCTAAGTACTGCACAGGGAATGTAACGGGTGATCAGAAACCATAGTTAGGCCTGTAGGCCGTGGTCCCGCATCCGTTTCCGTGCCTTCAACGTGGATCTCCGAGCACCTTCGCGTTCTCGTCGTGCCTTTTCCTTCTCGTTGACGAAAGCATTGCCGACATCGACGAACATGATGGCGGGTCGACCCGATGCGCGTTCAACGAGGGTCATCTTGCCTTTGAGTTTCGTACGCGCCAAGGCAGCACCGCGTTCGGACGCGAGAACATTGGGCATGACCGGTTCCTGGAGCAATCGTCAACAATCACAGGGGCAAGCCACGCCCAAGACCACGAACCTCGCCTTCACCAACACTCTCCCAAAAGAGTCTTTGGTAACGCTGTCTTGCCTTGGTGTTACCTTCAACCTCGTCTTGCAAATCCGCCTCCTCGACGTCATATCGATCACGGGAATCTGGTCGATCATTTTCGAGGAGTTCGTTAACATCTTGTTTAGTATGTTTCGCTACTTCCGTTACACCAAGTAGATGTTCCATCCCTTTCGTGAATCCAGTTTGCAGGGCTTTGTTCTGTTAAAACCAGATTGTGTCAGCATGGGTGTTCCCAAGTCGAATGATTAGTCGGACGAATTTAGATGGGTTGAAAAGGTTCAATCACGTCTTGTGACGATGCGAGGCATCGCAAGTTCTTAGGTTTCGCGAATGATGTATGTGTATCATCGCGTTCGTGCGAGACGGAGAACGGAGACGGAGAACGTTTCGAGAAAGATGCTCACCTCCTAGTGAGCCAGCAAACACAGGAAATCAATCTCGGTGAAATGCAAGCTTAGGTGAAACGAAAGGTACCTTTTTCCATGCTTCTTCCATGCCTTTTAATCTTAGTACCGCATCGACGCGTTTGATGCTTATGTTATGTCTAGCTGCGAGAGCACGGACAGAATTTAGCTTGGGGTCGATCATATAAGCTCGGTATAACCGAGTCCGAAGTTCGTCCGAGAGAGGAATTGGAGGTTTAAAAGATGGGTTCAGAGGAAACGGCTTGATAAGCCATGAGTCAAAGTCCACCAATACATCTATAGTTGTTCTCACCACGTCACGACCAAGCCAATTGCGTGGAGAGGGTTCACGGAAAGACGATGCGACGTTTTTGCAAAAGTGGCCATAGGGGTCCTTGTAAGAACGGATTGCAGACTCGTTCACCTTTTTTTCGCCCGCGAGAAGCCAACGATTGAGCTCCTCATCTTCCTCACTTTCGTCTGCATCGGATTTGTTCTCTTCAACCTCGTCCTCGATTTCTCTCGATCGACGGCTGACTGCTGCCAAGTTGGCACGCTCTCCGGCCGACCGTTCCGGCAGTCTACGGACAAAAGAAATTGCTGATGTAGAGAAGGTCAACCGCGCATCATGGTGCACACGCGTCGAGACAAGTAACCTGGATGATGAGTGATACAAACGAGGAATCATTTAGGTCTAGGACAACGTCGCAAAATTCAATTAGTTTCAGTGGCATATCACGTGATGTTCAGGGCCGGGCTGTTTTCTAAGTAGCAGTACGAGTGGTAGAGAAGATCATCAGCGAACGTTGTGATGGTGCAAGGTCTGGATAGCGATGCGAATAGACTGTTCCCTACATCCGAACCCCTTCTTCCATCGATACTTTTCCGCTACTCGGCTCTCGTACCTGTGAAGAACCTCACTTTTCCTTCAAACATTCCGTTTAATGTTGCTCATGAGTTTTTCTTGAGAAAGATACTGCTGAACCACCATCTAAAGCAGTACCCCCCATCGGAGTCATACCAACAGAGCTTTTGGAAGTGGGCACTTCTTCAACTTGAAAACCTGAGTCGAAGCGACGAGGTATTGTGTTGATTAACCAGTATGCTGGCCATCTCATTTCATCCTCAGGATGATGAGATCGACGAGTGCATGTATGCATATTATTTGTCCTTGAGAACCGTCGCGCGGTACGTATCATGTCCGATGGTAGACTGCGGCTAATCATTAATCAATTTTATCATATTGAACAGCTCTGAGATTCCACCTAACTCGTTCATCACACACTACTGGAAGTTTCCTGACACACATGCCTATCCGATAGAGGAGGACTGTTATGAGACGATCACTCTTCTAGAGTCGCGGACTACTATCGAAACAGGAACAACGGGCCTCAGAACCTGGCGAGCAAGCCTAGTCTTGGCACAATACCTCATCCAGCATCCTTGTGAGTCGCAAGAGCGACCGATCATCACTGTTTCCTTAACCACATGACGAGCAGACCTTGTTGACACTAGCAATGTGCTCGAGTTGGGGAGCGGAACCGGATTCATCGGCATTCTGGTCGCAAGTTTGCAGCTCCGTGCTGCAATTGCACCCTTTGATCGCAAGATGCCATCTGTCTACCTGACTGACGTGAATTCCACCGTGCTTGTGCGATGTCAGAACAATGTTAGGTTACCGTGTAGTAAGTCTGGCAACGCATATTTATTTTCTCCTTTCGAATTGTTCCTGATTGCACATACAACGTATCGCAGACAAATCTTCGTCTCATCCGAATCTGCATTGCAAGTCGCTGGATTGGCTGGATGCATTGTCAGCCCAGGAAAGCTTGAAGTCGTTCTTCAGCCAAGTCACGGTAGACATCGTACTTGGGGCAGATATCGTATGTACTTCTTGATTACTGGGGTTCAGAAGATGATAGATTGGCTTCTTCCGACAGGTATTCGATCCTGTGCTTGTACCTCCGCTCGTCAACACCATTATTCTTGCCCTCTCATCCGAGCACACTCGATTAGTGCTCATTGCACTCACCGTACGGAATGAAGAAACGTTGTCATATTTTCTGAACGAGATCGGTGTGTTATCATTCGTACACAATTGTTAACTATTGATGACTTGACCTCACGACCCAGGCAAGGTGTTAAAGACAGAAGAAGTTGTGCACGGCACCACCGGAAATCTACTATTACAGATTTCTGATCTGGTAGATGCTGAGCTTGACGTGAAGGTATTCGGAATTACACGAGCAAGAGACGTCTAGTCTCCCACGGATTTCGAAGAACCATGATGGATCTGGAGATCGATTTGACTCCATTTTAATGCTAGGGCGACAAGCGTAAGTAGTCGCGTACAAGCCGTTCTTGATTCGCGATTACTTCTCAGATTCATAGCCACATCAAATGGGTGCTCTTTTAGGTCACCTATCGGCCAGTTGCCATCAGGGAAACATGAAACGCCGGAAATTCACCTACTATATCGCTAAGCTCTTCGACTCGTTCAAGGGCCGTATCTTTTGCGGAGTAATTTCTCGAGCTTCTTGACAAGGGCAATATTAATGCTGCTGCCAACTTGTATGCTCCGTCCTTCTCGATGGACGCGGTTTTTGTGAGGACCAAGTTTCTTTGAGACCAGCCACTTGCGAACGGTAAGCTAGTTCCCAATTCTATCCATGTGATTTGTGTATGCAACCAGAGTTCTCAAGGATGCCGCGGCATCGCCTTCTCCTCGAGAGTATTGTGTATGTGTACTAACTTTCATTCCCATCACAGTATGTCTTTGGCAGGTGATCTGTCTAGGGCGAATCGGAGAAGACGACATTACTCCGTCGCATCGCGACATCCAAGGCATGGTGTACTTTATGTCCAAGCCTGAGCGGAGCGAAACTTCGACGTGTGTCTCCCTTGGTTGCTGTTACATAACGACAACTCACAAGAAGTGTCGCAAAGTGCACACCGTCATATCTGGGACGATCTAGGTGTGATTTTACCAGATTGATCGGTCAAGTTCGATTTTGGGAGTACCGTTTCTCCCTTGCGACGCCGAGAAGTTTGCTGCCAAGTTTTCCGAAGATGACGGTCATGCCAAACTGCCAGCTCGACTATAATAACAGGGAGAGAATGGTGAAGATCCCCGGCCAGCGCGAAGTAACCGCAAGCGCACCGTCGTCCTCGGAGAACCTACCCCGACGGCTTTCCCACAACACTCTCAGCGAAGTTGACTTCTACATCCGTTTCTCGGACGCCATCCAGAGCGTTTGATAGTGTTCTGGAAGACCAAAATGAATATGCGGGTTCTTTGATGTAGTCGTGCGCTGTAGAGGAATAGTCGCTCTGTATGCGTCCATAAATGGGAAAGAAAGCTTTCGATCTGCACCAAGATCCATTTGTGCATCTCGCGCTTCTGTCAGGCATATGCCGTGACTTTGATCTTCTGGACACAAGATTCAAAAGTGCAGATTATAACAGAGTACACGGTATATGTACATCCAACCTCGACGCATGTCAACCCGGGATATACCATGCGGGAATCTTCAGAACGCGTGTTCCGTCGAGTCCTTGCCTATCGCAGACGTGCTCGAGGATCCTGCTGAAACTGTCTGGATGATGGAGTCGACGTAGTTGGCTCCTGACCACTTCTGGTGCGTCAGTACATCGCATCCAATTTCCTTTTCTTTACGCTGGACGAGGTCGACGTAAGCGAGCATTCCTTCAGTCTTGTAGCGTTCCGCTAACTCGGCTGCAGAGCACGTTAAGAGAGCACATGGAGTATGAGCTGAAGCATACCAGTAGTGACGGCATTGCTGTGCACACCTGCGAGCGAAATCAACTGAAGGACGAATCTATGGTATAATTCCGGTATCAGTACAACTCCAACAGGCAGACCTATGAGGCTGGACCGGGAAGACGGCACTCACCCTTCCTTTCCGAGTTCCCAGATAAAGTTTCTCAAATCATCCTTTGTGAAGCCTTTGCCCAACCAGTTGAAGCTCGGACTGAGATTATACACCATCCATTTCTTCTGACCAGTTCTTTCTCTTATTTCCCTGGCAAACGAACGCGCTAGTTCCAGATCGGGTGTCGAAGTCTCGAGCCAAAGAAGGTCAGCATAGGGTGCGTACTTGAGTGTGCGAGAGATAGCGGGGGCGAGACCAGCCTGGAGGCGGTGGTAACCTTCTGGGGTGCGCGGAACTGGTTGGTCATACGTAAGCACTTTAGGAGGAGAATGTGAACTGGAACGCATACGATCCCAATCCCAGAAGATGTCTGTCCCAATAATTTCTTTGGCTACTCTGCGTGACTCCGAGTTTGACTTGCCAGCGACACGAGATTTATAATGCTCGAAAACAGAATCGGGTGAGGATACTGAAGGGGTGGTCTGGAGAGCATGTTTGACAGCTGATAGGACAGATGTAAGCCGAGTGGGATGTGGGGGAAGATTGGTTTACCTTCGTCAAAGGTCATCAGTGGATGGGTAGCATCCCACTCTTTCTCGATACGTGCAGCATCAGCAGCGTGCACAGCACCTGCGAGCGCCTCGGCAAGGGGTTGTCCAGGTGTAGTTGTGCCTAGAATGAATCTGTTTACACGTAGGTCACCGATCACTCTGTGACTGAAAACACGGAGGACATTCATAACGTACGGGTGATCTCCGGCGTCTACGCTTGAACTGAGAAGTCTACCACTTTCGGCATCGGTTCTCGCAATTACCAACATAGGACACTCCAACATATCGAGGGCGAATCTAGTAGCTACGAGTCGAGAGACATGTGTGGAGGGAGGTACGAGAACCTTTCCGGCAAGATGACCACACTTTTTTCCGCCGTGGAGTTGGTCCTCGAGATGAATAGCGGATGCGCCAGACTCGGCGAATAATTTGGCGAGTTTCATGACAGCAGAGGGCCCACCGTGACTGGCAAGTCGTGAGTGTTCGTCCAAGAGGGGATAAGAGAGGCAAGGTACCCGGTGTCAGCATCTGCGACGATGGGACGGAGGTAGTCGATGTATGGCATGTTTGCGCGTGCGTCTGGTGAAGCGGACATGCGCTCGTCGTAATGCTTCTTGTCATGGAGTTGCTGGGCGCGGAATAAACGTTGTACCTGGTTTGGGACTGTGGTGTATGGATAGTCTCTAGGTGGTGTGAATGAAATGAGGATGGGGCAAGGAGTGGTACATACCCAAAGTCAGGACCGACTTCGTTGCTGCCGGTGGTGAGAAGAGAGGAAGTAGCCCAGCCAGACACATAGACGACCTGTTGGTGGCTCGCCATCTGGGTCATTTGGACAGGGTCGATGGCACCCATTGTGTGAACGGGGAGGCCGTTGGCGCTGGCGTGTTCGAATATGCGGAAGAGCTTGTCGGCTAGAAGGGATGCGGGGAGGGGAAGGACAGGTGCAGAGCCTTGTTTGAGTGCGACATCGCGGGGGGAGTAAGGGCGTAAGATGTTGGCGAAGCGGGGACGAGAAAAGTAGTCGGCGAGGTGGGCGACACGGGCATCGAACTCGGTGGACTCGGTGGCAGGGTCGGGTGGGCTCAGGTGCAAGGGCGGGTAGGTGGACATACGTCTGCAGGCAAGCCGACGACTGAGAATCATGGTGGGAGGAGTGAACCTAGATTGGGGTTAGGGTTAATTGCTTCGGAGGTGTTTTGGGCGAGATCGCCTTCTGCTATACGATCCATCAAAAACGATCATCTTCTGCTTCCCTCCGCGCTCCTCGCAGTATCCCATTTAAATGTCTACCACATTGCCCCCGTCCTCCCACCACCACCTCCTCCCCCATGCCGTCCCTTCGCACATCCCGCACTGCCCTCATCCACGCCATCCTCACCACCATCCACCCCTCCATCGCCCACAACACCCACTTCCCCTTCCCCGTGCCCCTCCCCTCGGAGTTGCATCTCCTCATCCGCAGCCATCTTCGCGTGCACATTGCTCGCGCACTCCTCCATTCTCTCCACGCCTCTCTCTCGAACACCCTCTCCGCCCTCTGCGACGACTGCAAATCCTACCATGCCCACGTTTTCGGTCCACACGTTGCCGACTGGCCCGTCATACGAGCAGGCCGAGGCTGTCGTTGCCCCGCTATCGGTCTCCCTTCAACCCCCCCCTCCTGGAAGACAGATCGTGATGACAACGCCTGTTTCGAACAGGAGCTTCCCCCACGTCCTCCTGTCGGAGACAAAGACCCCCCAGCCTACTTCCTCGCCCATGTCCAGCAGATCCTTGCTACTTACGCTGCCATGGATCCCTCCTTCCCTTACGCGGATAAGCCCATTGTCAACAACGCGGATCTTGATGCCCTCGTTTCCCGTGCACTTGCCACCTTTGGCTGGACTGCCATCCCAGCCGTGTCGCACAGGAAATGGGAATTTGATGACGAGGTTTCGATTGTCCCTTTGTCCGCTTCGCCTGCCGGCGGTATCCCGCCAATCACTCTCGATGGCCTCCAGCTCCAGCTTGACCTTCCCATCCATAACGACATACTCGCTCAGTCAATACTTCATCCCACCAAGGTCACTTATTTTCCACCTTTACCTCCCCCTACAACCACAGGCATGTCGTACACCCTCCGTCTTTGGCTTAGTCTGACCCCGGGATTTTCGCAGTTACACGTTACACTTTCAACCCCCTCTCAATGACCCTTGTATCGGCCCTCGTTCTGTTCGCAGTTGCTTCTCCGCTGGCCTTTGCATACGCTCTGCACACCACGGTCTCCGCATATACATAGCAAAAGTGGGCAAGGGGTTCCAAGTCTTGCGCACCAATGGCAGCACATCATCGCCGCATCCCTTCAACACCTGCATACGAACGTATTGAATACCTTCCTGAAACATTTTCTCATAGCATAGCCTCATACAATCACCTCACTCGAAGCATGGACCTAGATTACATACCAAGTATCGATACATTACCCTGCCCTGTCCTGGCTTTCTCTTGACTTGTAGATCCATAACACGTGTATCAGACTTTCTGCACAGAATAGCATATACTAGAATCGTACGCACTTGGCCTCTCTTCTTGTACCACCCGTGATTCAGAGGAATGTTCTGACTGATCCGCGTGGTACAGGGCCGGTTGTTGGAACTCCTGCACCCAAGGGCCTTCATTAGCTCGGTTCCCTCAGGCGTTTCATCTTATCTCCTTCCCCGTGCGAACATTGTCCTCCGCGGGAGCACCACACCGATCTGAGATCTAATGAAAACAGAACCAAATAAATATCATCCCTACGTGTGAAAAATTCGTTCGTCTGTTGTCTCTTGATTTGCTACGACCTGCGGCACGACTAAACACCCCAAGGAAAGGTAAAAGGTGGGTTTCATTCTGCATACCTTTCGAGCCACAATGGCTATAGTGATGAGCAACATGAATTCGATTAGTCTTCTAGACACCCCCATGGTTACAACATACAGTTTTTTTCTGAGCCCTTATTTTACCCCGTCTCAACTCATTCGTGATGCTGAATGCCTTTTTTTGTTTTTTTGGTTGCAGGCAACTATTCCTTTGTGTTCTGGGAAGGAATGTTAGCTGTTTTATTTTCCCGAGTCACCTTGAGCCCCGTCTGCTCCGTTCTTGCACCACTCGTTAGCCCCACGGTA